>QEOT01004539.1:52332-95225 GCA_003123785.1 Pterocarya stenoptera
TTCCACATCTACATCCCAGTTTGCCTTTATCCATGAAGATACTGGTGGCAACCAACATTGTTACTCATATGAAGTGATATTACTAGGTTGCACCTTCTCAACTATGGCATTCTGAAACTCCTGCAAATGTATCATTGCTTATGTAACTAATGCAGTAGGATGAAGAAAACACTTTTCATACATAACAAAATTTCGCCTTAGCCATTTTTTTTCCTCATAATACAGCTATCTCATCAAATTGTTGTTGGTCAACTTTGCCATTGATAATTTGATATGCTCCAGCAGAGTTATAAAATCCCTCTCCCAACTTTCCATTTTCTAAACGATTCAACTCCACACATCACCTGCAGTTACACAATTTCACAAAGTATGTACCACATCTTCAGAATCCAGTCCATGGATAAGACATAGATCGGAGTCAATCACATTTTTTAATATTAGGAGTCGCTTGGATTCAGAAATAAGTTGAGATGAACTATGAATAGTAGAATAAAATATTGTTATAATATTATTTTTTAATATTATTATCGTTTTAAGATTTGAAAAAGTTAAATTGTTTATTATATTTTGTGTGAAAATTTAAAAAATTTGTAATAATGAAATGAGATGAGTTGAAATGGGTTTTGAATTCAGATGAGGCCGAAATTTCTTCTAGTTGGCAATCCATTATGACATGCATTTCATATAAACACCTTAACCATCATTGGAAGTAGATCAATTCCATAACTTTTTCCAAAAAGTCTCTCCAGGCAATCTACTTAAGGATTCTCCATATTTCTATTAATCAATGTTTTTTGTATGTGATAATCACTTTTAACAGAGTAAATATTAGAGTTTGTATACTGTCAAATATGCTTATATTCTCTGTTTATCATACTTAAAGGAACTTGCAATATAGCTTCAGCATCCACATCTGTAAATTTTGCCCTTACAGTTTCTGCATTCCATCTCTAATTTTCAACATCAATCAAATCATTCACCTTTGCTGAGAGGGGAAGTATAGTAGCTAGGGACTGGGTTGGATAAGTCACAGGTTTAGGAAGCCACTTATCTTTCCATATGAGAATACGTATAAATAAGTAAGGATGTAACCGATTCGGTTTGATCTGAATTTGGAGAAATTTTAGTACCGAACCGATATATACTGGTTTAAAAAACTTGAGAATCGATCCATCACGAAACCGAAACTTATTTAAAATAAGTATAAACTTGATCTGCAGATCTAGGATACGAATTTTTGGATAAAGATTTCTTTAAATTGTTACAGAACTTGAAGATTTTAAATGCTAAACATAAATAAAAAAAATCTTCACAACTTCATACTATTCACCTACACTCCACACTCCATATTTAAAATTTTTTTTTTTTTATGTTTTTCTTTTATCAAATATTTTTTATATGAATAGTGAATAAAATTTTTGAAATAGTTTAAAAAGAATAAAATTAAAAAAAATATTAAAAAATTTAAAAATTTAAAAAAATGTAGAGTATAGAGTGTGGCGGAAGTTGTCTAGCAAAACCCAACATAAATACATTAAAGTGAGATCTACCATATTTATTATTATATATATAAATATTTTGGACACCATTAAATTAAGTAATAACAATTAGACAGTCCATGTGATTGTCTATCTCTTCCCTATTTAAAACTTTTAAGTTAACTTGAAAAATATTTTCCCGTAATTATTCACTAAGATGATAAGTAATTTTTCACTAATTTTGAGTACGACACAACTTTTAAACCACTAATTAACATTACAAATTAAGAATATTTTAAATTAAAAAATTATATTTATAAATCAGTATGGATACATACTTAATTTAATTTACAAAAAAAAAAAATTAAAATTAAAATATTATAAATCAAATCTTATTATTTAAGTGATACGAACGATGTAATCTACATACCGACATAAGAATTTAATAACTCATTTTGAAATGGATTAGTAATGAGCATATTATAATTATAAAAAATGAAAAGAAAAAGTAATGAGCATATTATCGATACAATCATGGATTCTTTGGGGTGGGTCACAAACAATAATCGGGAACATGGGTATCAATGATGAAGAACATAGTATATGTTTTGGGTTGGGAGTAAGTGCACAGTAGAGGTTTTGCCAAATGAGTTATCGGGTACAAAGCATCATCATCTGCAAGCCTCTCCGAACCTCCGGCCGCAGTCGTTGCTTATCTCTTCCGCCCCGCTTCACTCCCAGGTCCTAATCTATACGCTACAAATACATTCGAACGTTGCTGCGTTTCCCACAATTTCTCTCTGCTTTTTTCTGCTTTTTTTTCACGCGCACACACAGACAGACAGACTGTCTTCGTTCATGTAATCGCTGTGTTTAAGGTTATATATTGTTTTTTTTTTTCCTCTCTTTTGGGTAGGGTTTTTTTTCCTTGTGGTAGTTGTAGGAATCGAATTGGAATGGACGGAAATGGTATTTCCGTGGCGTCTGAGGTGCTAGTCGGTGACCGTGAACTGCTGGACAAGAAAATCGCTGCAATACGAAGTGGGGGTCCTAAAAAAATGCAGGTTATCTGCTGCATTATATTTGTTCTTCTCGAGATTTCTCTTGCTTATTGTCAGTGTTTCAAGGGAGATTAATCCCACATCGTGAAACAAGTTATGTGCTCTTGATATGATGTAGTTGGATCAATGATTCTAACCAAAGAATGCCCAACTTATACTAGAGAATCTATTCACAATTAGTGTAGCCTTGCATCAATTATATTCTACATCAACTTTTGTTACAGAATTAATTCCATGAGGCCAAACTGAGGGTACTACTTAATAACCAAACAAGGCAAAAAGGAAAAAAAAACTTCAGTTCATTTCTGTTTTTTTCTAATCGTATGATGTGTGTGATCCTTGGTATCTATGGCTAGTGGTAATTTGGTGCTACTATAAGCTCACGCCCTGGGTTCAAATGCTACACTTGGAAAAAAAAAAACTAAAATGGGAAAATAATATGATGCGTGCATAAATTTGTCTTAGTGAGGTTGGATCTCGTTTTTCTGTGAGTTCTGGATTTCACTTCTTTCATTTAATCTCAAATGCTAAGGATGATCACTCCTGACGCTCAGAAATTGTTATGTTTATTTTCCTTCTTGTTCCCTTTATAATTATTGGAAATAGAGAAGGGAAGAAATGGATTGATGTAGGACATCTTTATTTTTGTGGAAGTGAACAAAAAAAGAGGATTATTCAATTGTGCATTCCTTTTGAATAAATTTTGGAATGGACATTCGAAGTTACCTCCTTAGGGAATATTTTCATATCAGGTGATTGCAGATTTTGATCGCACATTAACCAGGTATTCGATCAATGGCCAACCTGGGCAAAGTAAGTCTTTTCAGCAACATGTTGTCTTTAATTATTTTCTCCTTATGATATTTTTTGTAGGATTTGCTTTCACTTTTCTCTAATAACATGTGTAGGCAGTCATGGCCTCTTGCAACAGGGGAATCCAGAATATGATGCCAAGAGGCAGCAATTATATGAATATTATCATCCGTTAGAGTTCTCTTCAAATATTCCAATTGAAGAGAAAACAAAGCTCATGGAGGAGTGGTATGTGAAATCAATGACCGTGCTGCCTCCAAGTTGCTCAAATATGCTTTGACATAGCTAAAATTGTAGCTTTTAAGCATCTAAATGAGATAAATCAAATTTATTTATTTATTTATTATTATTTTTTCTGATGAATAAGATAAATCAATTATTCATCTGTGTTCCTTGGAAGGTATGCTGCTGTAAGTGGCTAATGAATAAAACTTGTTGTACCATTTGTACAGGTGGGGAAAAACTCATGCTCTTCTCATTGAGGGAGGCCTGACATATGATGCGATAAAGCAATCCGTTTCTAATGCCACGATTGCTTTTAGGGAGGGTGTTACTGAACTGTTTGAGTATTTGGAGGTAACTCTAATCTTATTCAATCTCTTTTTTATATTAGCACGACTTTGGCACATGGATAGTTGTTTAACAAGCAATCCAATGAGGAGATTGATCTTCTGGTTTTGTTTCTACTTTATATAGTACTTGCTGGTATTGAGAATTGCATTATCTTGGCTATTGGTTATCCAAACCATTCTGCTAATTTTGCATATGTTACTTTTTCTTATTTTTGCAGGAAAGAGACATTCCTGTTCTTATATTTTCTGCAGGGCTTGCAGATATCATAGAGGAGGTTGGTTAAACAAAATTTGCTTTTTCTAGTTGTCATATTCTGCACATATAGCATTATTCATCAACTTTAATTATGATTTGCATCCTTCTTTCATGTCCGTGTCTTTCTTCCCACTTTACTAGGTCCTGAGGCAGAAACTTCACAGATCTTTTAAAAATGTTAAGATTGTCTCAAACCGAATGGTATTTGACAGCGATGGTTGCCTTGTCTCTTTTAAAGGTATCCTTTAATGCTTCTCACCTAAAAGACTATCATAATATATGTAATGAGTGTGATCCACTGCATGCACATATGTAAAGTTGACATGCATCGGGAGTTCCTATGCCATTGCAGTATAATTGGCTTGCAACGGTATTTATAAACTTTTCATGAGGCAGAAGATGTTATTTCTTTTGTAGAAAATTGGTCTATTTGACAAAACTGAGACACAATAGAGCTCACATTTAATCTGTGATAAGTTTATCTGGGAGTAATATAGAAAATTTTTTGATAGGTAAATGCAACGGTTAAGGGGAGTAATATTGAAAGCTGCATGGATAATTAATCTTTACTTTTGAAAACTTTTTGTCTACTTTCAGAGGCCTAAAAAGTAAAATATTGTTTCTTGTAGGATGAAGAGAGTGATGAGTTCCTTTATGATGAATTTGTGTATAGTTTTGAATGCAAGGTCTGTTTCTATTTTTCCTTGGTAAACTTTTTACAGGAAAGACAATTCATAGCCTTAATAAAAACGAGCATGCTCTTGATATGGCTGCTCCCTTACATGAGCAATTGGGTGATGCTGATGGGCCAAATAACAACAATGCCTCGGTGAAGAAGAGGACCAACGTGCTGCTTCTTGGTGATCACATAGGAGACTTGGGGATGTCTGATGGTTTAAACTATGAGACACGAATATCCGTGGGTTTTCTGTAAGTTTTTGAAACTTGCTCAACTCCATCGACCATATATATATTATATCACCTGGATAGATTTTGAAGTTACGTCCGTCTTTTAAGCCCTTTTAGACATGCATGCTTTCTTCTATCTATGTTCACTCTAAAGTTCATTGGTTTTAAGTAGACTATTATCTATGGAGTTTTGTCTACTTGTACTTAGATGCTCATTTTCAGCATCATATCCAACCTCTCCACCGAATCAACAGAATGCAAAATGGTTGTGGGTTATTTCTTTTCATTTGCCATGATTTGAAACACATTTTGAGTAATGTTCTGTCAACCTCTCCTCTGAATCAACAGTTTTTGAGTGACTAATGTCTATGAATCATAATTGTAAAGGCATATAGAATGCAAAATGCTTCCTAGTATCTTGACTACACACTCTTAGAAAATCTCAAACATGTTCAATTTCCCAAATTCTTGTAAAAGACATTGAAACCACCAAAACAAATATGAGCTATATCAAAATGAAATTTCTTTTAACTGTAAAAAAATGAGGTATGTCACTCATTTACTCAAAATAATAATAACAAACTACTTTGGTTGCTATGATGTTTCAAAGAAAGGGCATGAGAACCAATGATGTCATTCATATTTTACCTATAAAAAAAAAATGATGTAATTCATATTTATGTTGCGGAGGCGACCCAACAGGGCCTAGGTTCGGTATCACAGTGATCAAAAGTGGAGTGGAAAGGTAATTCAATTACTTGATGATATTATTGCAATCCAAGAAACTGGAAGGAGAGAGTGAAATAGGGATTGCTCACATTGTCATTTGAGTTTAGCAAAAAATCAGCTGCATGCAACTCTCTGTTAGAATATCTAATTACAAGGAGGGAGTTCTGGGTTTAAAAATGAATCTCATCGTTGACCCAATTTTGAAGAATGATCACATATAGAGCTGCATAGTTCATGTGGGACAACACAAACCAACAAGGCAGACGTGCAGTTCATTTATACAAATCAAAAGGAAAAAATGTGAAGGCAGAAATGTCCAAGTTTTAAGGTAAGAATGGTAGCAAGCCTGATGAAAATAGATTGTTCGTGGAAGTGTTTTCATGCTGTAGAGATCGCAATTGGTCCAACAGCCAAAGATACGGATTGTGGAATGCTTTACAACCAGCAGGTTATCAAGGTAGGAAGTTTGTAAGGATGGACAATATAACATGTTCTCTGCAATCATGGAAGAGAGAGCAATTGATTCTTTAAATAATGAGCAAAAGATTCTCCAAAAAGAGATGTCTATGTTACAGATTACCACAAGGGATTCATTAAGAGGTTTTTGAGGTTGGTGCATCCCTAACGATTGGCAAGTTGGAACTTGTATGGATATTAATATAACTGTGTGGGGTGTGAGAGCTGCTGAATGAAATGGATTTGTTTCTGAAGGAAGGTAAGATGGAAGGTGTAGCTGTATGGTCATTTCATAGGCGAATGGAAATTTCACTCGTTTTAAATGAAATTTTTGTAGCGCCATTAATGTTGCACAGCCATGCTAAAGCATCAAATACTACAAAAACAGGGAAGTTCTTTTTTTTTTTGGCTTTTAATGGCTAGACTGAGGCTTCTTTTACTTGTGCATTTCCTTTGTTTACTATTTATTTGTGTAATCAGCTATAGTCCTAGAAGATTATAGTTTGTAATTTGATCTAGTTACCAATCCCTGTAAAATTCTGTTTCAGGAATGACAATGTTGAGAACTCTCTTGATAGCTACAGGAAGTCCTTTGATATCGTTTACCTGGTAAGTTGAATGCCTCTTGCTACAAAATGTCTTGGTTTGTCTATTTCCTTATTCTGACTATTTAGGTAATCATTTCATCTGACTATATTTTGTAAGTGATTTAATGAGAGAGCTTACTAAATTAAGCAATTAAAGATTTAATGAGAGATCTTATATAGATGAGTGATAAAATCTAGCAACATAATGCCGTGGTATGGCTTCACCCTTTGGTAGTCTTCTTGACCATGCAGCATTAGAGTCATGAATAAGGATTATACTGTTAATTTCAGCTTCTCATCTTACTTGCAGAATGACACACCCATGTGGGGAGTAGTCGAGCTTGTTTCTCAGCTATGTTAGACTGGAGGTGATTGACTACTAGCTAACCTATCAGCTTTGTTTATTTGGAGGTGATTATGAAAATTCACCGGAGGCATATTCCTTACTAGGACAAGCTATGCTAACGTTAATATTTATTTATTCTTTGATGAAGAGATTCTTCATTCAATGGCCTTTATTTATTTTTTACTAGAAGGGTATTGGCTGTTGAAATATGTCTACTTGAATGTTTTCTAATCTCTGATTTTGGTTTTGTTAGTGTACAACCTCTACACCCAAAGATATTGCATTTCTATGGTCCTCATTTCGGGCTCCGGTGGCTACCTCTGCAGTGATCTCATGGCTTCAAGCTAGAAAATATTTGCATGGCTGCTGTTTATCTAGGAAGCTCCATGCCCATACACCTGATGGAGCTATTTTTTTAGTGTGGAGGATGCTATAAAGATGGGTAGTTTTATGAGGTGGGCAGGAATTACGGTGACTATTAGAAGATAAATCATCCAATTGTAGGCTCGTGCAAAAAGGCATTCTCAGTTAGTGGCCCATGATTTTTGTTAAAATCTATCAGGTTCTCATCAGCTTCTTTAACATGCAGCACCGCCATCTAAATTTACTTCCCCATTTTCTTCTCTCGTTTTTGTTTCTTTTTCCCCCCCCACAGACTCCTGATTTGTTGCATGCATTCTTCGTTCACAAAGTGGTTTTTAGATTTTTCTCTCGTTTCTGTCAATAAAAAATCTGGCCATGAAAAAAGTTCACATGGAGGGAGTCCTAAACCTTGCAACCATGGATGACACATTTTAAGACAGAAAGAAGAGCAGAAACAGTGTTGTTGCGCTGTATAGAAAGTCGAACGTTCGAATTAGACTTTTAAAGTTTACAAGGAGCAATAGTTTACAAATCAAGAAATTAGCTGTGTGAATAAGCACAGTAATTTACATGCAAAAGAGGAATGGGTCTCCCCCCCTGCCCCAAGCCACTAACCTAAAACTGTCACCTATGTAACCATCATTGCCATCCCTCGTATATCACCTGTTGCCTCCGAAATCGGAGATTCAACCATTGGCTGCAAGAATCGAGAATGGTAGAACTTGATTTGTAGCCTGCGATTTAGGGGTATTGCAGCCAAGAAGCTCTTAATATATTCCTTGCATGATTCCTTCCATTTACACACACCCTCTTTTCTCTCTCACTGTTCTCCGACTCATTCGACTGGACGACCGGAGCTCCATCAGCTGAAGAATACAGGTAGCTTTTACGTTGCACCTTATCACTAGCAGGTTTTTCATCTGATGCTTGACTCTCATTTGACAATCGTACAATTGTTGTCTTTATTAAATTTGAGGACATATGCTTTGTTGCATCCTTCATAGAGTCTCTCCCCCAAAGTGTCGATGATGTAGTAAGCATCCCCCTCAACCTTTAGCACGAAAAAACCCTTAGCAAGAAGTGGCTCATCACTGCTTGAGCAGTCTAATGTAGAACGGGTGCTGATCTCATCCCATATATTGTCAAAGGACATGGCACCGTGTAGGAAGTCCAAACTCCCTCCTCCAGTCCTTCTGGATGGAAGAATCCAATAAAGGAATTTTCTGAAACTATAGAAAGAGGACGGATTTTAGCTTGGAGAATTGTCTCGATATCGAAGTGTTTGTCGGGGAACTGCTCTATGTAGGCCTCATTGTGGCACAGATTTCTCCATTCCAATGATCCATCTCTAATCAGCCTGTCAAATTCAGACTTGATGGGAAGCTCATCTCTGTTGGAATGCAACCAATCAGCAATGACTGCAACCAGAGCTGTACATGCGCTCTCCCCTGTAGCGCGTTCACTCCTTTGATCGATTGAAGCAAAAAATACTTGAGTTTGGATAATTGCACTCGGGATCCGTGCTTTTATCGGAACACCTAGCATCACTTCCCTCTTCTTCACGGCTTGCCTTCTTTGCTCTAACTGCTGAGACATAATCTTTGAAGTTTTTCACTTTTCTCAAACCAGCTTTAAGGGCAGAGAACTCATCCCTTTCAGTTGAGTTAGCTTCTGCATAACAGGGTGACGGTGGAAGGCACACTATCGACTTATGCACCGTCTCTAAAGGTTGTTGAGCAGTTACCAATTCCAGTAAACTGGCAGATAACTGCATTACGGATGAACTTGGGATGAGTTAAAGAAATTTTCAAAAAATGCAAGCAGGCATGAATAAGAGAAGATTATGCAAAAATCACACTAAAAATTTGTAAAAAAAGAAATTGATTTGGGTCTCTTTTCCATCAGCTTCAAAAGCATAATATTCTGCCAAGTTCAATGATCCAGCTCCAACAACTTGAACCCTGTTCCTGGACCCTTCGTTCATACCCTATAATTGAAAAAAGAAAGGTCTGATCGTCAAAACGGTTAATCAATAAGACACAGTAAAAGCAATAGCCCTTGAGTTGGCGGAGACAAATTCCAACATTCAGATAGGTAGTGTAGTGTTGTAGAATTCATTAGAAGCCGAGGGTCAAGCTGTGCACAATTTCAAGATAAAACCTACACAATGGAAGTCGCAAAGGAGGAAAATAATTTTTTTTTTTAAGAAAAAGAGGAATGACAATATTTTGGAGCAGAGAATATGCCAGCATTATTCATCCATGATGCATGTCAAACATCTGGATGAAAGTAACCCGTTGTATACAAAAACAGTTATGAAAGATCTTGGCAATAGCTCCAGAAACAGTATAGAACATACTGGGAAGGGATAAAAAAAAATGCAGCATCAACATCATCTTCAGCCGACCTAATGAATCTCAACCTCTACAATAAACACTGAGCAAATCAAATCATTTCCAAATTTGTCTGATGTGACATTTAAATGAGACAAAAAGCTTTGTCTCCTTTATATTAGCCTAGAATAGGAGACAAACCACAAAGTAAAGATTAGTACTTCACAGAACAATGCAACCTCAACAAAAATCCAACACCAAGAGTGTTTGCATGAGGTACCGCGGCTATCAAAACATGGCATGACTTCCAACTCAAGAATTTTCAGTTCCACACACAAAAAACATTTCATTCAGCATGAAAAATAAACCCCTAAAGAAAAGAAGAAGCCAACTTTAAGAAGTAATTCCAATATCCAAAGAAAGGATCCACCTATCTAGATATAATAGCTTTCAGCTTTTAGTTTTTATCTCATTTCCACTTTCCTGTACTAAGGACGTACAGTTGGTTTTAATGAAGCTTACTAGTTGAGAAAAAGAAAATTATAATATCCAAAGGCCAAAAGAATTAATACGTAAAAAGGAAGAATCACAAGCAAACAAAACAAAAAAAGAACTTACACTAAGCACTGTAAATGAGACCTCCCATGGACTAAACACACCCTCTTTGTAGCCCGAGAAACAACACAAACTTCGAAACCCCTCGTTCCATTCCAGCACCCCATCATCTCCAACACTTCTTTGGTGAAATTTCTCTTTACAGAGCGCCTCAGTGAACTCAAAGCTCCCTTCTGACCTTTCCACTTAAGCTCAAACACCAATGCCTTCCCGCTCTCAGATTGAGTTAAGGTTAAACCTTTGAGCCGGTGAACGACAATTATGGCTTCGAATTTCTTCGACGACAGTGGTGGCCATGCTGGCCACCCTATCAGCTTTACCACCATCGACTAAAACAACGAAAGCCAAAGATTTTGTGAAATATAAGGAATTTTAGCAGGTGGGTGTCGGATCTTTGGAAAAGATACCGATTATTTTTTAGATAATGATAATGGAGGTTTTTTGTGAAATAATTTTGAACGTAAGAGCCCATTCGCTTTTATTATAAAGAACTTAGAAAAAATCCACGTGAGATGGAAAGTGGATGAAAAGGAGTTGGAGTTCTGGGTTGGCAGAGAACTATTTAGCTAGCAGAGATAATGACAACTGGGTTTTGCAGATGAAGGAAGATTCATTGAAAATATGAAGGCGGAAAATGGCATTTGTTATATACAAAAAGCAGAGAGAGAGAGAGAGAGAGAGGAGGCCTCCTATTTACATGANACACTTGTACTATCTTGAATTCTTGTACTTATATTTCTTTCTTTATTCATGTCGTTGACCGATATTCAAATTCTGCGATTTAACTGAGGTTTCTAGGATCCTTCTAATTTCTATCATTCTATGTATTAAGATGGACTTGTCTTGCATCTGGTTTTGATTCGAATTGACTTCATCCGATAAAGGGTAGCGCTGTTTATCGTCTTTTGTTTTTGTCTATCATCTTTTCATTATTTAGAATCGATAGATAATTAAGAAAATATTCTATTCGAAATCTTCTGTAGCACGTATTGTTTGGTCCTGTTTAGATTTAAAAAGTCTTTCATATAATCATTACAATTTTCATAAATTTTCACACAAAATGTAATAAACAATTCAACTTTTTTAAATCTCAATTCAACTTTTTCAAATTTCAAAACAGTAATAATATTAAAAAAATAATTTTTTTTAACTTTTATCTTTCATCTAAAATCATCCCATCTCAACTCTAAATCAAAATCAACCCTTACTTTACATAATTTTATTTGCAACACAAATTTTAAATTTTAAAATCTATCAATCAAATTTTATTATTTAAATTTTAAATTATACCATGTAAACACTATGTAATATATAGACTTAATAATTCATAGTCATCACATTGCTATGCAGTCTTGTCGTCCTAATTCCACACGTTGGCACATTAAAAAGTTGCCAAACAAGATAATCGGGTCCAATATTAATAAATGCTAAGATTTTTCTCCTAATTCAGAATCTTTTATTTCCTTAGTTTTTTTAAATTAATTAGACACATGACAACATATGATTGGCAAACTCTCCCCAAAAAGAATGGTTTCAATGGAAGGTGGATCAGTTTAGTGATGGGATGCATCAATTCAGTTTCCTACTCTATCCTCATTAATGGATCTCCTCAATGTTCCTTTAAACCTACAAGGGGAATAAGGCAGGATGACTCTTTATCATCCTATATTTTTATCATTTGCTCTGAAGCACTAAGCTCTTTACTAAATCAAGTTGAGGCATCGAAATTAATCTCTGACATTACAATTGCAAAGAGTAAGCTTTGCATTAATCACTTATTTTTTCACAGATGATAGCTTGCTGTTTTGTAGAGCAAATTCACTTGAATGGGCCAGGCTTATTGGCATTCTTGATATCTATGAGAGGGCCTGTGAACATAAGCTCAATAAAGAGAAGACCTCAATTCATTTTAGTGCAAATACCATCAATGCTGCAAAGGGCTCTATAATCAGTATTACAGGGGTCAGGTCCTCTTCATCCTATGAAAAGTATCTTGGACTGCCAGCTCTCATTGGAAGATCAAGGCACAAAGTTTTTAAAAGCATTCTGGATAGAATTAGGAGCATGATTAGCAACTGGAAGTCAAAGTTCATCTCTCAAGCAGGAAAGGAAATCCTTCTCAAGATTGTTGTTCAAGCACTTCCTACTTATTGCATGGGGATTTTCAAACTCCATAAATCTTTGCTCAAATAGATTAATAAGGTAATGCATCAATTCTGGTGGGGATAGTAGCAAAATGAGAGAAAGTCCATTGGGCTTCATGGAGCCAAATGGGGAGGGCGAAGTCTGCAGGAGGGTTGGGTTTTCGTAATTTGGAAAGTTTCAATTTAGCTTTACTAGCCAAGCAAGGGTAGAGAATCTTACAACAACCTGAGTCCCTTGCTACTTAGATCATAAAATTGAAGTACTTCCCTAACACTACATTTCTTCAAGCCAAATTGGAGGCTAGACCTTCTTTTATATGGAGGAGCATTGTAGCAGCAAGGAATTTAGTGAGAGAAGGCTCTATGTGGAGGATTGGGAATGGTCAAGGAACTAGAATTTGAAAGGATAGCCTCAGCCCTCAACACACAAGGCTCAAAGTGCAGTTAAGGTACTTGATGAAGATGCTGCTGTGGCAGAATTGTACTGAAGCAGAAATTATAAAAAGGATCCCAACCGGTTTTGCCAATGCACCAGATAAGTTAACTTGGAGGTGCACTACTAATGGGCAATTCTCAATGAAAGTACTTACCATTTACAGAAGGAGCTCAATGATCTTACAAGGGGCAAGCTCAAGGTTTTTGTGTTGAGAGCCTGTCTAGACTCCCTACCCACAAACCTGAACTTGTCTAAGAAACAAATTGTGGAATCTCTAATGTGTCCCATCTATTTGAAAGAGGAGGAGTCTATTGTTTGTGCGCTTTGGAAGTGTAGGTCAACAATATATGTCAGGAGTCAGTGCTCAAAACTTATTTAAAAAAGTACTCTTTAGTGTAGATAGTTTTAGAGGACTTTGTGATGGCCTTAGTGTAGTAGCTGAGCAGCATACTGTGGAGGAGTTTGCTGTCATAGTAAGAAGAATATGGCTGAGAAGAAATGAGTTCGTGTTCAAAGGCTCCTTTTTACATCCATCTTTGGTGGTGCAGCAATCAAAATAGCTACTGGTGGGTTTTAAAGAAGTGCAATCAAGTAATAGTCCTGAGATTCAGGGCCTCTTGCACAAGTCTATAAATGGGAGCCCCCTCCAAAAGGTTTCTACAAAGTGAATTGGATGCAACTATCAACAAGTCTAGGGGCAGTATTACTTTGGCATTATAGTTAGAAATCGCGAGGAAAATGTCATGGCTACTAAGAGGATGCAGAGAGAAGGCTTCAGTGATCCTCTATTGGCAGAATCAATGGGAGCTTTACATGCAGCAATTTTGCTTTTGAACTTGGTACGGGGAAGATTATTTTGGAAGGGGATTCCCTCTAAGTTGTCAAGAGTATCACTCAAAAATCTGAGCTGTGGAATAGTGCAGGGATGATCATCTCTAATGTTAAACAACACCTCTCTTCTTTTGACAGTTGGTCTGTTAATCATATTAGAAGAAGTGCTAATGAGGCTGCTCACATGTTAGCTAAGAGCTCTTTAGAGTTAGTGGAGGATGTGGTTGATATAGAAGATTACCCTTCTTGTACTCATTCCTTCATTTCATGAAGGCTTTTCAATAAGAGATGCTATTTCCTTTAAAAAAAAACAGAAAAAACTCTCCCCAAAATTAACCGCCAAAACAGGATGTGGACTCTGGTATGAGGTTTGGTTGTAAATGCATGAATTCATAAATTTTCTGATTGATCCTCGAGGAAATCCACGGAAAATGAAAAATATTATTTGACATCGGAAAGAGTTAAGGGAACAAATTCAATTTCGTGAACACAAGAAGAATACCTAGTCCCCAGCCGTACATTCTCATAATATTCTTTCCTTTTTCTGGTTGCTTATATGAATAAATGTTCTAGAGCCAGTGCCATATGTTGCTTAGTTTTTCTCCCAAACGATTCATAAATGGGTTCATTGGCTTCAGATTTCAAGAGTAACCCATTAATGGCAGCATGTTAAAACAAAAAAAACAAAAAACAAAAAGACAAAATAAAGCAAGGCCACATAAAGGTAGCTTCATCACATATTCCGGGCCAAACAGAAAAATCATATTGGGAGCAATCTGTTCTCTTAAACAGATTCATGCCCTTCAGCTTCTCTATTTATGTTACAAATAAAGAGAACATAACACAAATTCTATGAAAGACAACTACTAGTACAACACAATTCTCTGATTTGCTACACTGATACAAAATTGTGAAACCTTTGTGACTGCACCGCAACCATGATAACGGGAAAAATTGGTAAAACAGCAGAGAGAATCATCAAATTTTGCACCTAATGAGGCTCATTCACCTTTTTCAGCGCCACTCAAATCCAGCTTACCAACAGAAACAGCAGTCTCTTGCTGTTGACCTCTTACCAATATAATTATTTGTCCATCAGTTGCAACGGTAGCTCCTGACAAGGAAACCGATCGTCTATAATGGTGGTTGATATATTTGCTTCTTTCGCGTCTTATTACGACTAACTCTGACAATTTTCCGGCCAGACTTGTCCACACCACCAGCACCCACTGAAAAGCTCCCTCCTAAACTGTTCGTAGCCTGAAATGGAGACAGGTTCTGTGGGGTGGCTGAACTCTGTTGTGCTCCAAATTGGAAGGGATTTGCTGCTGGAGTTGGTGAACCAAACACAAAGCCAGATTGAGGAGGTGAGACAGGAGGTTGACCAAATATTGGAGCTGTAGGCGTGGATGCTTGAACAGTATCCTCCGCCATGCTGTCCTCCATATTCATTTGATCATTAGTTCCTGGGGAAACTGAATTAAATCCAAAGCCTGGATTAGGGTTACCAAAGACAGGCTGTGACGAGGGAGTAGCCACAGCTGAAGTGAACGAGAAAGTGGGACCAGATGACGAGCCACTATTCGATGCAAATGCAGCTGATGATGCAAATGCAAACCCAGTCGAGGAAGAGGTAGATGCGGCAGCAGCTGTAGATGCTGTGAAAGGAAACACGGTAGAGGGCGATGAAGTAGCAACAGAAGCTGTAGATGCCATGAAAGAAAATCCAGTTGCGGGCGATGCAGTAGTGGGAACAGAAGCAGTAGAAGCAGGGAAGGAAAATCCAGTTATGGGTGATGTAGTTCCACCAACAGGAGATGTAGATGCTGCGAAGGATGAACCAGCTGAGGCCGATTTAGAGTTAAATGCCGAACTAAATATAGAAGACTTCGTAGGCTGCCAACTGGAACTAAACAAGCTTGAAGTGGCACCACCCATGGCACTACTGGAGTTGGCCTCGGAAGAGGAAGCAGAAGAGCTAACTCCAAAAGAAGTACCTGAATTGGAAAGTTCAGAAGCAGGAGTAGAAGCAGCAAACAGAGAACTGCCAGAAGAGAGAGCTGTATTCCCAGCCAATCCAAATGAGGTGGATGGCACAGATGAACTCAATTGAAAAGATGCAGCCCCTGTCCCAGCAGGGGATGCCTGAGCACTGAGCACAGATCCGCTGCCGGTGCCAAAAACAGTAGAACTTGGCTTATTATTAGCAGTTGAAGTGTCTGTAGCATTGAATGCAAAAATGCTACTTCCTGCACTGCCATTTGCAGCAGAAGTGCCAATAAAAGGAGAGCTGTTGAGATTGCCAAAGCTTCTCTCTGGCCTGGTCTTGGCTGCTTCTGATTCTATTCCAAAAGTAGGTGTTACTAGTGACGCTGAAGTTGATGGTACTATAGATCCAGACTTAAATATAGGTGCTGTCGAAAATGAAGGTGCTTCTACAGAAGAGGTAGACAGTGTGCTTCTGCTGTTAATGGCAGTGAATGCAGTGGTTGTGGTGGTGGTGGTGCTACCAGTGGAAGTAACAGTCAGGACAGAGCTATTGGATGAAGGTTTACTGAAAATATTATTAGAAGCAAAAGGTGCAATGGGTGAAGAGAATGAGGAAGAGCTTGAGGCAATAGACCCATTATTTAAGATAGAAGTATTGGCAGAAGTGTTGGCACCAACACTTGCAGTAGGTGTAGGTGATGACGCAGCAGATGAAAGTGCAGTTTCTGCTATGCTAGAAGTGACTCCAGCATTTGAGTAGTTCTTATTATCAGCTTTATCCATGTCAGGTACTTTGGGTACAGAATCAGTTGCATCAACAGTTAGAAAGCTGCACATGGAGATGCAAACAAATTCAAGTTCTCCAATTCATGAAGATCAATTATTCAATGTAAGACTATTATATCTAAATCTAAGAAGTCAAACATAGATTTTTAGACATCAGGCTTTAACATGGGAAGTGATATTGATAAAGATAAAAGTGCATAGACGGTCTCACAAATCCAAGAAATGTCCTAGCATCATTGAGAATATTCACAGGACAGAGAAACTGGACGTCAATAATGCATTTTGTATCCCATAAGCTCCAAAGGACATTATAACTTAATCACAAAAACATGACATGGCACTGCTGAAGTAGATAATATGCATTTCTTATCCCTCAAGTTCCAAAGGATGATATATCTGAACTGCTCTTATAAAACTAAGCAATCTCCATAATCTAGACATTCCACATGTCTTCATTATTTTCTTGTTATCATTTTCTACTTCTAGATAGGTGACTGTCTTGTATAAACCCCATATACCAAGATGCCCTTTGTAATTTTAGTGAGGCTTTGTTACGTATATAAAAAAAACAAACTAAGTTAACTTTAAACTTAAAAATTCACATGGAAATCAACCAGCTTATCTACTTATCAAAAAGAATTTTTATATGTAAACGTACTTATCAAAAAGAAAATTGACCACCTTGTCTATAAGAATAGTTTTTAGAACATTAATCAACAGTCTCACATCCCTAAGCCAACATAGAAAAAGTTCTAAAATAGCTTATAATTCAAAACCATGGTGCTGCTGAATTCTAATGAAGCCCTGCACCCCCTACTCTATAACTGCTGCATGTATTTGCACAAATCAAACCAAAGTTCTAAAATAGCCTTATATTACCAAACAGAACAATTGAACATGGACTTGACAGTTTTCTATTTCCAGTATCACAGCCAGATGATATTCAAGAGAATTTTCTTAAACAAAATGGGAATCATCACCATGCTTTCACAGATTTTCATGGTTATAGTAAAATTCTCGACTGGTCCTAGCCTCGAGAGCAAACTTGTCTTGGACTCAACGGCACTTATAAAAGGCATACTACTGATGTGATCTGCTAAAATGGGTCAAAAGTTGACATCAGAAGTCGTTGATGCACAAATTAAGAGAGATTTCAAACCATTCCCCTCAGATGGATGTAAGAACTATGTCATCTGTTCTTGAGTCGCTGTCATCTTTAAGAAACTCAAGAGCACCCTTTCTCTACTTTTACCAGTCCATTCCTCTATAGAAATTCATTTTCTATCTAAAACAACAAGAAGAATATAAAGTGGCATGCATTCATAATCAGATTGAGCACCCCCTCCACACCCCCCATCACAAGAAAACATAAAGAAAAAGGAGATAAATCAGTAAAACATCAAATGGTTAGTTCTAACAAATCTGCAGACCTGCTTGAGCTTTCTAGTTTTGCATCCGAACAAACGCTAAATTTGAGGCTTGCAGGTTCACTAGCTGAAAATGAGGAAGCAAATCCGAACTGTGGAACCTTGTCAGCGCTAGAAACAGATGCAAAGCTAGCAACTGGGGGAGTAGCATTTGGTTCCTTGGGCAAAGCAGCTTTACCTCCCAAGCCAAACATGGGAGGTGCAACCTTTAATTGCTCAGGTGGTGCAGATTTATCAGATGTGAAGGTTGACTCTGTCACCGGCACAGCAGGTTGGGCAGCCATGCTGGTAAAGTTGGCGCTGGGAAAGGCAAAGCCAGTGCCCTTTTCAGCAACCACAGGTCCAACAGAAGACGCCAAATCATAGTTTTTACTCGACAAAGAACTTGCAGGGGCCTTAAATCCCAATAGAGATGGAGGCCTCTCCACTGTTACTGCTTCAGTATAATGGGTCTTCCTATCAGCCACAGAAGCATCAACCTTTTCTCTCTCCTCAATCAAAGCAGTAGGTGCTGCACCAACAGGATAGTCATCATCCAGCTCCAAATAATCCTACAAAGCAGATCCATAGCATTGAATTTATTTGATGGTTCATGAAAGAGATGCATCAGAAACCTCAGGAGGGTTCATTAAAGGAATAATATAATTATGTATCTGTTGCCCCAAAAAATAAAAAAACCAAAAACCAAAAATTTGATAAAAGTAAGAAGCCTTCGTGTCATATCTGACAGGTTGCAGAACAAAAATTCAACCATGGAATTTATCAAACAATATCTGATCATACATAGGCCAGTAGAGGCTTGCCAAAAAACAACATACCTCATGTGCACTCATCTGGAATGCCCGTTTCTTTTGTGGAGGATGGGTGACAGAGTCCATCACAGCAGAATCTGCAGTTTTGACACCAGGCAAGGTGTCCTTGTTGGAAGATCTAAAATCTATGCCCTTTGCTACTGGAACCGATTTTTCTAAAGGAGCAACAAGCTTTAATGGGCCATTTTCAGCTTTGTTTTGCTTTTGAGAAGTGCTAAGTAGAGCATCAGGCAGTGAGGTGTCAAGTATATCATCTTGTACATGCTCCAGAAATCTTGGTGATTCTACAGTCTCCAGGCTTCTAAGAGCCCTTCCACGTAACATAGATGGTGACAATTTAGTGGGTGTGCTGTCCCTCAGAGAAGCTACCTTGAGTTCAGATGATTTCTCTTTTGGTGAAGCCAACTTTTCAAGTTGCTGCAATATTTTTGAAGCCATCTCACTGGACTTGGATGGAACGGGGGGGAAACTTGTACTTGGTACACTGCTATCTCCATTTACTATTGATGCCTTTGCTGAGTTCTCCTTAGATTTTCCCAATAAAAGTTGTGTTTGCGTCAAAGAGGAAGGGTGTTGAGCAGCACCAAGACCGACTCCATTTCCAGGAATAGAAAGTGGACTATCAGGAACTGGCAAACTCAAGCCTCTTGAAGATAGAAGACTAGGTTTATGACGAATTCTACGTATTGGACCAACAGATCCTACATCATTGTCTAAGGCTGAACTTCTGCGTTTTAAAGCCTGCAAAGGAAAGAAACATATTCAGTGATGAGATCATGTTGGTGAGCACCAAACATAGAGCATAGCATATGATAATCTTCAGGATTTGTACCCCTTGCCCAGAGCCATGAAGTTTATCCCGCTCCCATGCAGCTGCAGATGACAATGAAGGCCCATCATATGAAACAATGGGCCCAACACCCTGGAAAATAAGGAAAACAATATAAGAACTGAAATCTAGAATTACATTGACATAAAAAAGAGAGTTATATTCCCAAGCATGTACACCTTGAGGGAAGAGGCTGGGTGAACTCTGGAATATGGCGTTCTAGCCATGCTATATATTGCAGATCTGCCTCGAGATCTAGGAGTTGTAAAGCCATTTTCAGTATACCCAACATTACCAGAATATCGGGGCATAAGTGACATAACAGGCGATTTTGGTGGAAAAGGCCGGCTGCTTATAATGGCAGGATCTTCCCCAAAGGCTTGACTGCGAATACCAAGCATTGATGGGGATACATTTAAAGGCCTACTGCCCATGTATGCTTTTGCAAGCTCTGCAGGTGAAGCAACGTCTTCATCAAGGACCTGAAGACATTTTTAGCCACTACATGTGAAAGAAGTGCGTGCAATATGCAAATACTTTACTTTTATGAGATAAAGCCTCATGAACAACCCCCAAAAAGAAATTTAAATTTTGTAAACCATTAAAAGAGGATGAGCTGCTTTTCTCACTCTTGAACTAATGACGGGGGCTGATATGAGGTGCTCCCCAATCGAATTTTCTACAGCTTGAGCTATTGGAAATTTCTCCTTTCGGTCATGAGGCACCACTAGCTCCCGTGGAATCACTTCAGCCTTTTTCTCTTTATCCCCAATATGTATATCAACAGTTTTTGAATGCAACAAGGCTGACAGATGATCAATCTCAGATCTGCAGAGCAGTTGAATTTCATTCAGGATCAAATACGAAATAATATTAAAAAAAGGATGCATCTACATGATTAAAAGAAATATAAACATCCGTATAGGGATATACGACAGAATGATTAATTTGGAACATAAGAATCAGAGCTGCTGCTGAATGCAGGCCAGAATGCTAAAGTTAGATAGAAAGTGCATAGACAAATTGCATAAAGCGTACAAAAGATCACGAGATGAGAAATATTCATCGTCCAAGGTTCCAAAACATGAAGTTTTTCAGTAAGACCTCACTAAAATATTGATCTTACAAAGACTACCTGGTAAAGGTCTTCTGCTTTAAAATTTTTTCAAGCTCAGTCAAGCCATCTCTGTCAGAACTACTCGTTGACTTGTCACCTCGATCAATGACTCCATGCTGCACTCCAGAAGAATCCTTTACATGCAAATTTGCACACAAGACAGACATCAAATAGATAAACATGGTAGATAACAATACTCTAGCAAAATCAACAAACCCAAACTAAAATATATAAAATCTAATTGGCCACACATTGTTCCACTTAAAGAATACAGCTCACAGAACCAAATGGATAACAGAACTACAGAAACCGGTCAACATTGAGAAATGTGATTAAAAAAAAATCACCAAGACTAATGAGCTACCCAATTAGAATTTGGAATGCAGTTGAATTCTACCATCCAATGGGAGTGGTACCAAAACCCTTTGTGAGGTACCCTCACACATGCCATTATTCAAAATTTACGTTCTTATTTTCTTCCCATCCCCATGGAAAAAATACCAGACAGAAAAATGCTACCCATAATTCCCTTTTCTTTTCAAATAATAAAAAAAAAATGGAGATCAATTTGCAGCAATAGCACACCTTCAAAAAATCCTGCCTTCAAGTCCAGACGCAGAGAAACTCAACCATGTCCCTTCAATTAATAAGGCGACACTAAGATATTACATTCCAAAAACAAGTTCACAGCCAATAATTTGCTTGAGAAAATTCATCAAAATTCGTTTCTTGCTTTCCCCCCAGAACCTCTACATTGATCAATGGAATAAGTCTTGCTTGAAATGGAAAGTCCAATGGACAAAGTATCAGAACTCATTTAACTTCTTTAGGCACACCACAATGCAGAGGAAAGTATGCATATTCCTTTTGACTCGAAGATTTATTTTGCAGAAATGTCATATAAACATAAAATGTAGGTGGTTGACCATTAAGTACAATAATTGACCTATTAAAGATCACCTCTATTTAATTAATACAAGCTACCCATCTAAGAAGCAGGTTGAGACGGCCTAATATAAATTGTAGAATATCCCCTAATAGTTTCAACTAGATGCTCATAGCTTAAAACCAAATTGCATTAGCATGTAAAAGAACTATAAAGAAACTATATAGGAGATACTTTTCACCACTTTATCAACCTCACATTCTGTTCCAAAACCGTGAACTCAGTAACTAATCACATAACCATAGTAACATATAAAACAAATAAATAAATAAATGAGATTTTTTTTTACTGTAAATAGGGTTGGGATTTGATGTCCGGTGGACATATGTGTTAGAAAATGAGAGCATACCGTTGAACCAAATGCCCACAAAGGCAGAATTTGGTCCCAAATCTCAAGTACTGTGCCAAGAGACTTTCCCAAATTTTTTTGCTAGAACCTTTTAGCAATGAAGCTTATTAAAAACTTTAAAATATGCAAAAGTTCTATCTGTAGAAAATAAAAAAGATAAAAAAAGCTAAAATTGAATTATAGCATCATCCAGATGACAACTGGATACAAGCAATGAGTGATATATAAAAGCATTTGGACTTACTGTGACAACTCCATCATGATGCTGATCCCTTGATTCCCGGTGCTTATCCCTTACTTCATGCTTTGCTTCTGGCCAAAAATTACATTTGTATTACATGAGATTACTATAATGCAAGCAAATCCATATATGTCCAACAAAAATGGTAGGCAACTAAGAAAAGCAAATTTTTTTGATAAGTAACTAAGAAAAGCAAATAAGAAATTACAACAAAATACAGGAGCTAAAATGTAACAACAATACTGGCAGAAAAAGCATGACGAAAATAACAGAAATTAAAGATAAGTAACAGATTCAGGAAAATAACAGTCAATAATGCCCACTTTAAATTAGAATGAAAATCTCCTTGGACTTTATTTTGAATATAAATCAAAGGCAAAATAGAACCCTTACAGTTGAAATTCCAGAGATAGTTTGAATATAAATTAGAATGGCTTTGGAGATATCATGAAGAGAGAGATGTTTTATGAAAGAATGTTGTTGCTGTTAAATATGGGAGTGGGTGAGGGAATTGGTGTTCTAATGAAGTTAGAGAAGCGTATGGAGTGAGTTTATGGAAGGGCATTAGGAAAGGATGGGGGTTGTTTTCTAAACATTTGTTTTGATAAGGTGGGGGAAGGGAAGAGGATTCTCTTTTGGCATGACATTTGGTGTGGGGAATCAGCTCTTAAATCAGATTTTCCATCTCTTTACTGGATTGCAAGGGATCAAAATGTTGCTGTGGCAGATTATCTTCAATGTACGGATAATAATATTCTATGGAATGTTGACTTTATTNCTGGAATCACTTCATCCTTTTTCTCTTTATCCCCAATATGTATATCAACAGTTTTTGAATGCAACAAGGCTGACAGATGATCAATCTCAGATCTGCAGAGCAGTTGAATTTCATTCAGGATCAAATACGAAATAATATTAAAAAAAGGATGCATCTACATGATTAAAAGAAATATAAACATCCGTATAGGGATATACGACAGAATGATTAATTTGGAACATAAGAATCAGAGCTGCTGCTGAATGCAGGCCAGAATGCTAAAGTTAGATAGGAAGTGCATAGACAAATTGCATAAAGCGTACAAAAGATCACGAGATGAGAAATATTCATCGTCCAAGGTTCCAAAACATGAAGTTTTTCAGTAAGACCTCACTAAAATATTGATCTTACAAAGACTACCTGGTAAAGGTCTTCTGCTTTAAAATTTTTTCAAGCTCAGTCAAGCCATCTCTGTCAGAACTACTCGTTGACTTGTCACCTCGATCAATGACTCCATGCTGCACTCCAGAAGAATCCTTTACATGCAAATTTGCACACAAGACAGACATCAAATAGATAAACATGGTAGATAACAATACTCTAGCAAAATCAACAAACCCAAACTAAAATATATAAAATCTAATTGGCCACACATTGTTCCACTTAAAGAATACAGCTCACAGAACCAAATGGATAACAGAACTACAGAAACGGGTCAACATTGAGAAATGTGATTAAAAAAAAATCACCAAGACTAATGAGCTACCCAATTAGAATTTGGAATGCAGTTGAATTCTACCATCCAATGGGAGTGGTACCAAAACCCTTTGTGAGGTACCCTCACACATGCCATTATTCAAAATTTACGTTCTTATTTTCTTCCCATCCCCATGGAAAAAATACCAGACAGAAAAATGCTACCCATAATTCCCTTTTCTTTTCAAATAATAATAAAAAAATGGAGATCAATTTGCAGCAATAGCACACCTTCAAAAAATCCTGCCTTCAAGTCCAGACGCAGAGAAACTCAACCATGTCCCTTCAATTAATAAGGCGACACTAAGATATTACATTCCAAAAACAAGTTCACAGCCAATAATTTGCTTGAGAAAATTCATCAAAATTCGTTTCTTGCTTTCCCCCCAGAACCTCTACATTGATCAATGGAATAAGTCTTGCTTGAAATGGAAAGTCCAATGGACAAAGTATCAGAACTCATTTAACTTCTTTAGGCACGCCACAATGCAGAGGAAAGTATGCATATTCCTTTTGACTCGAAGATTTATTTTGCAGAAATGTCATATAAACATAAAATGTAGGTGGTTGACCATTAAGTACAATAATTGACCTATTAAAGATCACCTCTATTTAATTAATACAAGCTACCCATCTAAGAAGCAGGTTGAGACGGCCTAATATAAATTGTAGAATATCCCCTAATAGTTTCAACTAGACGCTCATAGCTTAAAACCAAATTGCATTAGCATGTAAAAGAACTATAAAGAAACTATATAGGAGATACTTTTCACCACTTTATCAACCTCACATTCTGTTCCAAAACCGTGAACTCAGTAACTAATCACATAACCATAGTAACATATAAAACAAATAAATAAATAAATGAGATTTTTTTTTACTGTAAATAGGGTTGGGATTTGATGTCCGGTGGACATATGTGTTAGAAAATGAGAGCATACCGTTGAACCAAATGCCCACAAAGGCAGAATTTGGTCCCAAATCTCAAGTACTGTGCCAAGAGACTTTCCCAAATTTTTTTGCTAGAACCTTTTAGCAATGAAGCTTATTAAAAACTTTAAAATATGCAAAAGTTCTATCTGTAGAAAATAAAAAAGATAAAAAAAGCTAAAATTGAATTATAGCATCATCCAGGTGACAACTGGATACAAGCAATGAGTGATATATAAAAGCATTTGGACTTACTGTGACAACTCCATCATGATGCTGATCCCTTGATTCCCGGTGCTTATCCCTTACTTCATGCTTTGCTTCTGGCCAAAAATTACATTTGTATTACATGAGATTACTATAATGCAAGAAAATCCATATATGTCCAACAAAAATGGTAGGCAACTAAGAAAAGCAAATAAGAAATTACAACAAAATACAGGAGCTAAAATGTAACAACAATACTGGCAGAAAAAGCATGACGAAAATAACAGAAATTAAAGATAAGTAACAGATTCAGGAAAATAACAGTCAATAATGCCCACTTTAAATTAGAATGAAAATCTCCTTGGACTTTATTTTGAATATAAATCAAAGGCAAAATAGAACCCTTACAGTTGAAATTCCAGAGATAGTTTGAATATAAATTAGAATGGCTTTGGAGATATCATGAAGAGAGAGATGTTTTATGAAAGAATGTTGTTGCTGTTAAATATGGGAGTGGGTGAGGGAATTGGTGTTCTAATGAAGTTAGAGAAGCGTATGGAGTGAGTTTATGGAAGGGCATTAGGAAAGGATGGGGGTTGTTTTCTAAACATTTGTTTTGATAAGGTGGGGGAAGGGAAGAGGATTCTCTTTTGGCATGACATTTGGTGTGGGGAATCAGCTCTTAAATCAGATTTTCCATCTCTTTACTGGATTGCAAGGGATCAAAATGTTGCTGTGGCAGATTATCTTCAATGTACGGATAATAATATTCTATGGAATGTTGACTTTATTAGAGATGTAAATGACTGGGAAGTGAATGTTGTTTCAGATTTTCAGGGAAGAATTTACAACTCTAAAGTGACGCAGGGAAGAGAGGACAGGCTATTGTGGGATCATGCTAGAAATTTCAGGTTTTCACTCAGTTCTTTTTATAAGGTGCTTAATTGTCATTCGGGCTATGTTTTCCCCTGGAAAAGCATTTGGAGGGTGAAGGTACCTGCTAAGGTGGCGTTCTTTAGTTGGGCGGTTCCTCTAGGGAAAGTATTGACCACGGAAAACCTTAGAAAATGTGGTTTGTGTATAGCTGATTGGTTTGTCATGTGCAAGAAGGATGGTGAATCTGTAAATCATCTTTTTTCACATTGTGAGGTGGCAAAGTCTTTGTGGAATGAGGTTATTGGTCAGACAGCTTTATATTGGGTGATGCCTAAGGAAGTTGTGGATCTCCTTGCATGTTTGCGTGGTTTTGAGGCAAGGAAATGTGTTGCCGCCAGATGGAGAATGATTCCTGTGTGTTTAATGTGGTGTTTAGGGCTGGAAAGGAATGGGAGATGTTTTGAAGGCAGAGCGTCCTTTTGAAGATCTTCGCTATTTTTTCTTTTTTACTTGGAGTATGTGGGCAAGGATCTTTGTTAGGAATGGTGATAATGTACTGAATCTGTTTCTGTCGTAGTTTCCTGCTTTCTAGTGTGCAGTAGGTATTTCCTTTGTATACTTCATGTATACTTGGGCTGTGCCTATTCTTGATAATAAAATTCTTATTAATTATAAAAAAGAAAAAAAATAGATCTTTTTCCAAGATTTCTTTTATAAGCAACCAAATATTTTATCAAAATGCAAAACCCGTAGTCAAGCATGCAGAAAGTATGCAAGAAGATGCCCCAACTCATGAGCAAATTCCTGAAATACACAGTGAAAAAATAAACAATACTATGAAACTCATCAATATGGAGAAAAAAAGACTGTACGAGTCTTTGAGACAAAGTGACAACAATTGAAATTTCCAATGCAACACTTGACAGTTCCATCGTAAGAGGTAATCTCCCTTACGATGGAAGAGGTCTCACATATCCTATAACGCAAAGAATCGCTGTCTTTCTTCTAGTTCAATTACAATATAGCGTAAAATGCCTAGAATTTTTGGACAACAAAATTAACTAAACTTTACCATATGCGATTGGCAGGAATAAAAAAATTCAATAACAGGCAATCAAGGATTTCAAGAAATATATAACATCTCGAATAGAAATATCATTACAAAGAGAACTAATTTTAACAAATACAAAGAGCGAAGAAACCCTAAATTAGTCCCAAAAGCTGCTTCCACAACACAAAACCAGTATCACCCAAGAGAAAGAAACCTACATCACAACTGAAAAATAATAATTTTAAATTAACATTAAAATAAGGGGAAACTAACCCATCCAAAATAGAGAGCAACAAACACTCGCATTAAACCCTAGAAAAATGTGCCAAAAAGAAATACTCCATTTTTACAACCAATAACGCTAAACTTTTCAAAAACAATGAAATCTTACCAGAAGTGGACGGCGGAAGCAGAGGCGGCGGCGGCGGCTGAAGGAGGCGCTTGCGGAAAACGGAGGAAAATAGGCGTTGGGCGCTGGAGGTGATGAGCCGCTGAGCCGGATCGACAAGCCGCGAGAGCCACCCATTTCTGCTATTGTTGGCGTCGACGGTGACGCTGGGGTTTCTAAGGGCCGTAGTCGGTCGATCATACGGCGTCGTATGGGTGCTCCTCCGAAAGGGCCGCTTCCGGAACTTGCCGCCGGTGCCCAAACCCTCTTCCGAAACGACGTCGTAATGATCCCCTTGACGTGCCGTCTCCATACTAGGAAGAGAGAAACTAGGGGTTTGGAATGCCTTGGAATAGAACCCAGAGAGAGAGAGAGAGAGCGTGCGCGAGAAAAGTGCAAATTAGGGTTTTCAATGTTCGGAGCGAGAATATGAAATTAATTGTTAGTAAAATGAGAAATGATTCTTAAAGGAAAATATAAAAAGTTATTTTTAAAAATTGGAATGAGTATATTCTAATTTTTTTTAATCTAAAAAATGTTGAATTGTGTAATATTACTATTTTTCTATGATATAAATATAATTTTTTATAGTAAAATAACTGTTGATTTTTTTTATAATTTTTTTTATATTTATTTCAACATCTAATATTATATATTTGAATTAACTTTTATTTAAATTATTAGTATAAAATTAAAAATTTTAAGATAAATAATATAATGTCGACTTTGATTTGCGAATTGCCTCTTCTTTTATTTTTTACTGAGTATGAGTTGATATATATTACTCTTGTCATTATAATTGTAATTTGGTTTGAGATTGTGAGGGAACATTTTCAAATGTCACGAAGAAGATTAAGAATATTATTTTGATTTTGATTTTTGTCATCTTTAATCATACAAATTGATTTAGGTCTTGTTTGTTTTCACGATTAAAATTTAAAATTTTGAAAACCTCACATCCCATCATTACAACTTTCTCAAATCTTCATATAAAATAAAATAAACAATTTAATTTTTTCAAATTTCAAAACAAATATAATATTAAAAAATATATTCTAATAATATTTTATTCAACTTTTTAACTTTAATCTCATCTCATCTCTAAAAACAAACGAGGCCTTAATATGTTAACAGTAAACATAATGGTTCAATGGTTCTTGTATTACTCTCAAGTGATTTGATATGTACTGAGTTCTAAGTTTGAATCCAAATATTGATTCATCATAGACGAATCTTATTAATTGTCTTAGTAATGTATTTCGCTTGTATATGCAAAGAAATGCAAAAAATAATGCTAATATGCATTTGAGCCAAAACTAGTATGCTACGTGAATCTTCAATTATTCATCTGCCTAATTTCCATCATCCTCCCATCTGGCATTAGATGATAGATTCACAAATGAAATATAATAAATAATCTCCAATCATCTAATGCCACATCATAGGATGATGGGAGGATAATAAAAGTTGGGATGATGGGTAACATTACTCAGAAATAAATATGATTTTTTAAGCAAATAAAAATTATTTTTAAATGATAAAAATAAAGAATAAATAAGTTAACATGCAGCAAATGCATTGTAAAAATCATTAGCTATACTAAATAAAATAAGTTTTGATGATCCAAAATAGATAACAGATAAGATAAATTATTGGAGATGTTCTAAAATATGGTGCTCATAAAAAAAAGGCCATACCATGTCAATCACTTAAATGTGTGGCTAATGTTATGTATTTTAAGCAATTTTTTATTTAATATAAATAAAAATTTATATAAAATGCATTAATCAATATAACTTAATACGAATTTACTATAAACGAAATTTATCTTTATTTTAATTTACTCTACAAGGATAAATTTGCCTTTTTATGTGTGACACATCCTTTCGTGGTTTTAAAATTTATTTGCCACGCCCCCATCCCCACTTGTGTTTGGGGAACCATGGCTTCAGGACGTGCACCACACGGGCCACACCCCTACAATGATCATGGATGTTTGGGTGCTCGTATGCTTACCATACTTGTGTGACAAAACCGTAGCGGAAAATAAAAAAGACGTGTATTATAACTATAGACATCAGTATCAGATAAAATATTAAAACACCAAACTCGGCATCATATGCCATCCATAAGTCATAATGTCTCAACTCCATAACAGTAATTGCAAACCACAAATTGTCCAACAGATTCATTAAAAAAACAAAAATAATCAACTACGAAAAGATAGCCCAAACGGAGACAGGTCCCCGTCTCATAGTCTCACTCCTCGAGCTACATTGGGTCGTCATGTTCATACACACCCTTAGTCGCGTATTAAGACTACTACGACGAGATTTCGAGAATCTTAATAAGTTAAAAACCATGACATTTTATGTAGTACATGTAATGACAGTGAATATATATTTATAAAACATAAGGATCGATCCGAGCAACAATGTATACTTACTGTGATGAGGAACCCGAGCAAAACAAATGAAAAAATCTGGAGAGTAGCCACTATTTAGAGAGCAGCCAAATCACACCCTGCGTGGCTTAACTGAAATGACTAAAAATTTCCTACAACAAAACCAACATTCCACACGTTTTCTTTCTCAGATTTCACCCATTTGAAATCCACATTTGATTTCCTCCTCCCCCATCCCCTTCCCATTGAATTGCACCCCCACTCCCCCCTTCACATTGAATCGTCGCCCCCTTCCTCACGCATCTCGTCAAGCAGTGGTAGAACGGGGCCATCAAAACAAAAACTCCACCATTTGCAGTGGACTCGAAGGGAGACGCAAAGTTCGGGTTGGCCTTAAACGTCGTCGTTGTAGCCGTAGTGGTGGTCGAAGGTGAACGCGGGCTTGGAGCATATCTCTTTAGCAAATTTAGTTCAAATAAAACCCAGAATCAACTTAATATCCGAGATCGATAAAGTAAGCCAATAATAAAACATATTTGAATCGAGCAATTATTGAAAATGGTAAACTCTCGTAGAAGAGAGTGGAGACACAACATTAAGATTCGAGAACAAGATAGAACTATAGAGCAGCCATACGGAGAAAAAAATGCATTCCTTCTTTTACGGGTCATGTCCATTCTCTTATTTTAAGCCTCAAAGCACAATGAATGAGAGAGAGAGATATATATATTCATTCTTTTTACATCTTTTTATATCGGTCTTTCTTTCTCTGAAGACATGTAGAGCCGGCTATCGGCGTTAGCGTTGTCATGTAGAGGAGGCAATGACGTAGATACTGATGTGATTTTGGTCTGAAAGAGTGGGAGGTTTTGAATTCAAAACAGACGTTTTGTGAAAAAAGAAAAAAAGAATAAGAGAAGCCACGTAGGGGTGTGCATTGTGTATACTGCTACAGTGCTGCTCTACAGCAAACCTAAAAACAAATATTTTACCTTAGGGTACTATAGTACCCTGAGCAACATGTATATATATTCAAAACAATAAGGAAACTGGGAAACCGAGCAGCAACCATGAAACTTTAAAACAATCAAGAAACCAGAGCAACAAATATATGTAACCTTAAAACCTTGAAAAGCCCAAGCAAACACTAATTAACTTAACCACATAAATTCCCCGAGCAACATATATAGACCTCCTCGACACAATATACCACCTGAGCATTCAATGCCAAACATCAAATGAAAAGGTCTTAAGTCTAACAACCCTAGCTAGGTTCTCCAATCATCCATAAAACCACCTAAAATAATTTCCTTATCAACAAGTGTACCACAACCTCCTCTAAAACAAGCATGGACAGGCTCTGGCTTCCTTTGCCACATTGCAGATAATGACTGTTGATGTGACTTCCTCTCAATAATCAATTTGACTTCACATAATCGTCCTTCACCACAAGTGTTATCTAGTCTCCACTAGCCATGTCAAATGTGATAATCGACCTAGTCGCGGTGGCTATCGAATGAGGAAGGGGAAGAAGTGGCGTTACCGATGAAATTGGAGGGTGTGGGTGTTGGCGTGAGCAAATCCAGCAATTTCTGGTAGAGCTCCGGTGTCAAGCCTGGTACCCGCGACGGGTCTGAGGGGAAAGAAGCCTGATTGGCTACCGGAGTCAACCCAGGTGGTGGTTTGCTGAGGAGGGATGGGCGCGGCTTTAAGCGTTGATCACAACCAGGTGGGTATCCGATAACCCTCTAGCATCGGTCACATGTGTGGCCCGTTTTGCCATATTCAGTGCAACGGAGATGGCTTCGTGTGGCGCCGGAAGGAGTTGCTGTGAAGGCCATGGATTTCGTCGGCAGTGGTCGAATGTGAAGGAGACACTGCTGCTCCTCCTGAAATAAAATAGAGAAAACCTTTGTGATGCGAGGAAGGGGTTTCATAACTAGGATTTTGGGTTCTGAGTTGGGCAAAGGAGTCGTTTAGGCCAAGAAGGAATTGGAAGACACGCTCATCATCAGCTTGTTTTTGCAAATCCTTGAGGTCAGTGTGGTTTAGGAGATGGCTTAATTCATCCCATATCTGTTTGATATGGTTGTAATATTCATGGATGGAGGTGGTGTTTTGTTGAAGAGAGGACAACGCACGCTGAAGGTGATAAAGACGGGCATTGTTGCCGTGGCTGAAATGAGATTAGAGGTCAACCCAAACTTTGCGTGGGTTTGTGTGATATTCAAGGGAGTTGCCTAGAGATGAACTGATGGAGTTCAAAATCCAGGTAAGGACCATGTCCTTGGTTTGGTTCCATTGTTTGTATTCGGGAGAACTAGGATTAGGGGTGGGGAGAGAATCATCGACAAAGCTGAGTTTACTCTTGGCATTAAGTGCACGGGTCATGGCCTTTTGCCATTTTGGGAAATTATCTCCTTTAAGGAGACCAGAGACAAGAATTAGGCTAGGAGAATCAGAGGAATGGAAAAGATATGGAGAAAGGACAGCGGAAGAGGAAGAGGAAGATGAGGAAGAAGAAAAGGCCATGGAGGACTCGGGTAGGGTAGGGATCGTGTTTAGGTTGATACCATGTCAAATATGATAAACTGAATAATCTTTATTTCTATCACTTGCATATTACAATGATACATTGCGGGTTAAATAGATACAGAGAGCTATGCTAAGTATGGAAATAAGTAAATAAAAGGAAAGAATTAATATTTTCAAATCATTGACTATTCTTAAAATAATGGTGATGATTCCGTGGCTTGATTTTGGGCTAAATGAAATCCTGCTAATTTGATTGTGTCAATAAGCCAAAAGGCAACAACTCGACTTGAGATTGTTACAACCTCGTCTGAGCCCGTTGATAGCCAGCATTAACCCAGGGGATATTAATCCATTGTTACATACTCTTAAGTAACCAGGAGAGCTTCATCGAGATCATATTACCCCATCTCAGCTTAGGATCCTTAATCATCCACACATACCCCCATTTGTTAAAACAACGAGCAAACATTTAATATATCATCTAAACAAGACGAGATACAACACTAATTTTTTATATACAACACTAAAATCGTTTACCAAATTAACGTACAAGATATATATATAGAAAATGCAACCAAACAAAGTGCAAGGTCAAAAAGTGAAAACACATAAATAGTCTTGGTACAACATTTGGAAACCGCAAGACAACTTGCAAAGCAATCGGAGAGGTAGCGAGATACAAGAAGGAAATAGGATCATCACCCAGTTACTCTTAGCGATACAAAAGTTGTAACTTGAACTGAACGTATAACATCTTGTTCCATGATCATCAAACATACGTTATAAGCATCATCACGAAAGACACTTACCTCAGGCAAAGAGTGTTTACTGAGTTATTGGTCGGTTGTAGGTTGGCAAATTTCAAGCCGAGGCTGCTAGTCCAATGATGACCTCGAGCGTCTAAGTATGTGCATGATTGAAGGTTTAAATAGGAAGGGTTGTCTGGGTTGATCACAGAACACAGAGAGAGAGAGAGAGAGAGAGAGAGAGAACTCTGTGTACTCGAGAGAATGTTGCAGAAGCAACAAAATACCCTATTAAATTTAAAGAAGTAATTTTATCAAAACATAATTTAAAAAATATATATTTTAAGAAAATAAAGATTTTATTTTTATTTATTTTAACATCTTTACGTTCTTAAAATATTTGTTATTTTTAAATTTAAAAATATTTTCATTTTTTTTATATTTTAGAGTTTTTGTAAAGATTATTTTACATTTTTATATTGTTATTTTTTTTTTTTACTTCTGTATAATTCTAATTTTTATTTTTAATATTTATCTTTATATTTTTTCAATTTTCATTTTAATCAGGGGTATATGAAGCAAATTTTTTTATGGGTATATACTCTGCAATTTTTGTAAATTGGGATGTAATTTAAAAGGGATTTATCCTAAAGAAGGATTTATCCCAAAAACCTACAAGTACTCAAACACTGTTATCTGCTGATAATTCACACCAAGTTTATCTTTAGCAGTATGATCTGCCACTACCTTTAAATCTGAAATTTGCTTCTCATTTGTAATACTGAATGAATTGCCTGGCAGTCTGGTTGTATGCCTTAAAAACCCCCCACAAGGTGGTGGGGGGAAGAACCACCATCAACTTGGACTAGAGTTAAAGAAATCGAGAGAAAGGGTCCTCTTGGTTAAGACATCAGCTACCTGATCATGAGTGGAGATGAACTTTACAGTGATATCCCAGTGGAAAATGATTTCTGCAAGTCCTTGAAAAAAAAGTGGAACTATTAGAAAAAATAGTTGGTCCCTATCACGATTTAGCACTTTTTATGTGCTTTGTGAAATGAAAACTGGATTTGGGGGCAAGGCAAGAGCGTTTATATTATGGCACTAGAGTGTAGGGGAGAGAGAGAGAGAGAGGAATGCAAATTTCTAACTGAATTTTCGAGCAGTTTTATGTATAAAAATTGCATCTGAATATGTTAATTTATGCGGAAACTTATATAACTATTGAGCTTTTCAATGATCTGATATTCAAAAGTCTTCACCTTTCACAGATACTTACTCTAAGAGCCATTTTCCACAGCTTGTTCGGGGGAGAAAATTGCTCCAACCGACTCAAAACTGCACAATCAAGAGGCTTGTCAAGAGCAACTCCATCAACTTGAAACCAGGGATGACCTGAGAGGAATTTGAACAGTAGATTAGCTACAAAAAGAAAACCATGCATGAAATCTTGCATGGTTTATACATGAACAAGGAATGACAATGATTCAAGACAGACTTCGGGAGCAAATGACTCATCATTCCTTCAATGTGATTTTAGTATATATTAATCAGGATACAAAAGAAAAAACCTTGAAGGGAAACAAGAAAAAAAACAAGAATTCAGCAATAGAAATTTAGAACTGTATTTACCATTATCCCAGTTAAACTTTGAGTTAAAATCCAGTGTGTTGTTGATTGTTGAAGACCCAATTAACCATTGATCCAAAAGTCTTAAGACTGTTGGATACTAATTTGGTTAAACTTTTAGCCCTCAGGATCATAACATCCCACCACGCTTCCGAATCCTACATCCACGACAGCCCACTCTATCGACACTGACCTGATGGTAGCCCTTTCCCTTTAGGCGGCTTTACTCATTTATCAATATTCAATGACTTAATAATATGTTCATACAAAGTACCAAAACATTTTAATCTAGCCTATAAGTCGCCTCCCGTGACTTGAAGCCATTACGTAGTCCCTGCTCTGATGCCAATTGTTAAAGATCCAACTATTGATCCAAAAGTTTTAGGACTGTTGGATACTAATTTGGTTAAATTTTTAACTGGAGACTCAATGCCACACATGCATTCCAAATGAAATAGGTACAGCAATAAAAAAAGACTCACACAAAACTTCTTGTGCAGTTAGACGCCTTCTAGGGTCTCGAACAAGCATTCTCTTCACTAAATCCTTTGCACTGTCGGAGATACTAGGCCACGGGTAAGATGAGAAGTCAAGATTACCATGCAGGACCTGTTTGAATATCCCTTGCTCAGATACTACAAGATCATGGCGAGGATGGAAAAGAATGTCAGCATGAAAAAGGAAAAATAAACCAAAATCTGGAACATACTTGGACATACACAGACACCTTTGAGTGAAATTTCAAGGACAAGTAAATTCCAAAATTCTTACCATCCCAAAAGGGAGGCACTCCACACAATAGAATGTAAAGAATCACTCCAGCACTCCAAACATCTGCTTCTGGACCATAACGTTGTTGCAGAACTTCTGGTGCTACATAATATGGGCTGCCAACCACATAAGAAAATTCTTCACCTAGAAGGGTACAAAACCATCGGTTTATTATTAGAAGTCTCCACGAAACAGAGGAAGCAGTGGTGGAACCCTCAAGCCAATAAGTACTTTGAGAAAGAAGAAGAAGTTAAAAACATGCTTATACCTGCAAGTACTACAGAAACTTGTGATTTAGGAGAAGAAAACTGGAGAGGCTGTTTTGTAATTATATTCGATTACATTACACAGAAAGCATATAGCGATAATTAATACATTACCATCATGTCATCGACTAGAGAGATCTTACCCAGCCATCAACTTCAGAAAAACAACAATGCAGCAATTTGAATAATTTCCAAAAGAAAGACAACCGCCAGAATATACCTGGTTTGAAGAATATTGATAGGCCAAAGTCGATGGTTTTGAGAAGTGAATCCTCCTGATTGTTGACAAAGAGAAAATTCTCAGGCTTAAGGTCACGATGCATCACTCCCAGTGAATGACAAGCTTCTACAACCCCAACTATAGTTCTAGTGAGTGCAGCTGCCTTTCTTTCTGTATAGTGCCCACGTTTAATAATCCTATCGAAAAGCTCGCCTCCTGCACATAGTTCCATCACAATATGAACCGCCATTTTATCTTCATAAGCTCCTTTCATAGATATAACATTTGGATGCCCCTTCAGATGGTGCAGTATCTGAATTTCCCTTCTCACATCCTCAACATCTTCGTCTGTTTTCAACTTCCACTTTGCAATAGTTTTACATGCATATTCTTCCCCAGTTGCCTTCTCCACACATAGAAACGTTGTCCCGAATTGCCCTTCTCCTAGTTTCTTCCCCAGACTGAAAAATTCCTTAAGATTTCCAGTTTTCGTTTTTAACACCTCGGCACAAAGCCCTGCACTGGCCACCCTCTCCTTATGAGGGTTCTTCTCGGCTCTTGTGGATTGCAGTACTGGTTCCGTTTTAGTGTCTGGTTTTGGTATTGTCACTTGTTCCGGGGGTTTGTTTTTTACCGGCAAAGGTTGATTAAGGGTCAACACATTGACTTTTTCTCCCCTATAAGTACGAGGAGAAACCGTATCATCAGGCATCTGGGTCTTCTGCATTGCAGGCGAAACCGAACAGAAGAAACCATTCTTACTCTTCCTAGTAATGCTGCATCCGACACAAGCATTTCCCATGTAGCCCTAAAGTGATTTCTTTCAGAGACTCCTTACTCCCATGCAACACCAAGATCTAATTCCACTAGATGTGTCAAACACAAAACATGGTGATATATTTAAGTCAAACACCCCGTATTTTGCTCTAAACTTCACAAATATTAAAAAATAAAATCTCGCGCGATAGCATGTGATGTGAATCATGATCACTCAGCACCAATAGAGAAATCTAATTAAATATATCTATAAACAACTTCTCATTCTCCCCACCCATTTTCACAAAAACCAATACAAATTAAACCACATCTCATTTTTTCAAGAAGTAAAAAAAATTAGAGATATTTTCACTTAATTACCATTAAAAATGCCCCACACCTTAACAATAGCTGATTTCTATCTATACAAAGATACTAATATTTGTACAATGGTCTAATAGTAAGATAAGTTGAGAAAGAGCAGGAAGAACCTCTGGTTTACGAGGTCTCTCAACGGATCATTGGAGATCGAAGAAATAGCAATGGCAACTTGTAGTGGGTGTCTCTTTGTGCAAGTCATGCAGGCGTTATTTCTAACTGCTGGGTTTGGTAAGAATGGGCTCAGAGTTTTACTTTGCTAAGAACGAAGGTGATTATCTTAAAACCCGTAAATGCATTTGGTCGTATTCGTTTCAATCAGTGGGTCCACCATACTTGGAGCTTTCGTCCAGTGACGGTTAAACTGTCATATGACGTAGAAATCAATATCACTTCCTTGCCTTGATATTTTTTTTGATTTTTTTAGTTTTTAAATTGGTTTCAATAACAACCAAAATACAACCTTTGGATGCATTGGTTTTATTTAATTTTCGTTTATTTTTTTTTTTTTTTTTTTTTCTTGATATGGTTTTAAGCATAATCAACAATACCCTCGAAACCATCAAGAATATCCTTGATAAATTATTCCACTGTATCTCAATGACATGTAAAATTCATGCCACATCTGCTTATTCGATTGAAACTAAGATGAATAAACTAGCTGAATATATATATATATATATAAATAATGGCTCAAACTGCATCAAGCAATTGGATTGTGAGTGCAATTTGTTCTCATTATACATGAATATGCTTCATAGATTAAGACTCTTTGGTGAAAAGATGATTATGCACATGAAGCTGTATTAACATAGAGAATATCGACACCTCACCAAAGGCCGCTGCAGAAGAAACCTTAGGGAAACCGTAGGCTTTTCTGTTCGTCATTCTCTCAAGTTGTATAATTGTTTTATTCTTCCAGATTCTTGTACAAACTATGTATAAATATCCCTTGAAATGAAATACAATATATCAAAGAATTCAGTGGTATCAGAGTAACTGACTCATAGTCCCTCATCCATGGCATCGGTCTCCTCCCCTTCTTCTCCCAACCCTTCCATTATGTCTTCATTCTCCCATAATGTCACAACAAAATTAAACACAGAAAATGACCTTTTGTGGAAGGTGCAAATTACTGCATACTTGCAAGGTTAGGATCTCTACCAATATATCGATGGTAGCTTGATCTGTCCCTCAGAAGCTATATTTGAGGCATCCTCTTCTACTCCACGACCCAATCCCAAGTTTTCTTCCTGGAAACACACTGACCAACAAGTGCTAAGCACTCTCTTCTCTTCTCTCTCAAAATCTGTCATTGGCCATGTGCTTAAGCACTTCTCGTGCGTTATAGCTCTCCCTTGCTTCCATGTTTGCATCCCACTCTCAGGCCAAACAATTTCAAGCACGTTGTTAGCTGGCCAACCTCACTCAAGGCGACCAAACTATTATAGAATTTTTCAGTAAGGTGCGTTCCCTTGCTAACATTCTTGCCACCATAGGAACCCCACTACCAGATCAAGAGTTTGTCACTTATCTTCTCATGGGGCTTGGTTCAACTTATGAATCGTTTGTTACTTCCATAACTACACGAGCTTAGCCCATCTCTTCTAATGAACTTTATCAGTTGTTGCTTGTCCATGAAATCAGATTATCTCATATAGCAAAGACTACAAGTTCCATGGAGCCTTCAATCAACTTCACCAATACTGGCAACCATGGACGTAACTTCTTTAGAGGAGGTTGAAATGGTAGAAATGGCAGAGATGGTCGCAATGTTTACTCAAATCGTGGTGGTCGCTTCTTTTACAATCAGTCACCTACTCCATCAAATACGTCTTACAATCAGCGACCAACATGTCAGGTCAGTCACAAAACAGGCCATGTCGCCTTGCAGTGTCGGCATCGTTTCGATCATAGCTACCAATATGCTGCTCCACCTTCCTTCTCAGCAAACTACACAAGCCCTCAACCTCAAGGTTTCTTAGACAATACATGGTACCCTGATTCTGCAGCGACTCACCACATTACCCATGACTTTGACAACCTTAACCTCTTCTCTGAGTCGTACAATGGTAATGATCAAATTCAGGTTGGTGATGGCTTGGGCCTCTCCATTCAAAGCACTGGTGATTCCTCTCTATTTTATCTTTCTTCCTCATTCTTATTGTGAAATCTTCTTCACGTTCCAAGCATAACCAAAAATTTAATCTTTGTTTCTAAATTTTGTCAAGATAATCATTGCTATTTTGAATTTCACGCCAACTTCTTCTCTGTGAAGGGCATAGCAATGGGCAAGTCCCTCCTCACAGGTCCAATCTGTGATGGCCTTTATGTGTTTCCCTCCCCTTCCACGACTCCATCGCTTTCTATCCTCTCTCAGTCAGCTCATATCGGCGAACGTACTACCGTAGCTCAGTGGCATTTTCGGTCGGGACATCCTTATCACTCTATCGTCTCCAACATCTTGCGCACCACCTGTTTGAAGATTTCTTCCAACACCTCTAAATACAGTTGCCTCGATTGCCCACTTGCTAAAAGCCACCAACTATCGTTTGTGTCTCACTAGGTTTCTTCCACTAGGCCTTTAGAGCTTGTTTGCGCAGATGTTTAGGGCCCAGGCCCGTTTGTTTCTAGATTAGGCTACAAGTACTATGTATCGTTTGTTGATCAATTCACCAGGTTCACCTGGTTTTATCCATCAAAATTAAAGTTTGATGTTCTTCATGTTTTCTCCATTTTTTTACCTTACGTCGAACGTCTTTTCAATACTAAGCTTGTTGCACTACAAATTGATGGGGGTGGGGAGTTTAAATCTCTCACACCTGAATATCAAAAACTGGGTATTCATCATCAATTTTCTTGTCCACATACCCATCAACAAAATGGGCTTGTGGAAATGAAACATTGGCATATTGTAGAAACTGGGCTTGCCCTTATGGCCCATACCTATCTCCCTCCTTATTTTTGGGCTGAGACTTTTGAGACTGCTGCTAATCTCATTAATATCTTACCATTTCCTACTCTTCAAAATAAATCTTTATTTTTTCAAGTTTATCATCGTCACTTTGATTATCATTTTTTAAAAGTGTTTGGTTGCAAGTGTTTTCCCAATTTACGCCCTTATAACAAGCAAAAAATTAACTTTTGCTCTGTTCCATGTCTTTTTATTTGTTACAATTCTATACATAAAGGCTATCATTGTTTGGACCTCACCACTCAACACTTGTATATATCTCGGGACATTCTATTTCATGAAGACGACTTCCCCTACTCTAACTCACGGCCTATCACAACTTTTTCTCCTCCTATTCCTTCAAACCTATCCACCAGTAACTCTTCACAGGCCTTTTTACTATCCAAATCAATTCTTGGCCCAAGCCTAAGCCTGCAACTTACATCTCCTTCAGTATCATTACCTACCTCCCCTGAAATCCCTAATTCCTTTACCTATTCTTCTCCTTCCCGAACCATAATCCCCAATCTCTTTCCATCAATTTCTTCGTATCAAAACCCTAATTCCCAATCTCATCCCATTCTCACTTCACCACGTTCCCCCATTATCACTCGATCCCACACTCAGTCCTCTCGTCCTCGTGTTCGTATGGATGGTACCATCCCATATCCTTCTCGAGCTTGTCTCACTACCACTACACACACTCCCGAAAATCCAACCAGTTATGTAGCAGCTTCAAAACACTCAGAATGGCAAGATGCCATGCAACAAGAGTTATGTGCCCTTCTTCAAAATCATACCTGGATTTTGGTTCCCCCAATCCCTCTGCTAATATACTTGGTTGCAGGTGGGTACGTGTAACGTACAAAATTACAGGCTGATGGTTCCATCGAGAAGAGAAAGGCGAGACTTGTAGCCAAAGGCTACCACCAACAGCATGGTATCGATTTCCATGAGACCTTCAATCCCGTGGTCAAGGCCCCTACCATTCGACTCGTTTTATTTATTGCGGTTGCCCGTGGTTGGCCTCTCAGACAGATTAACATTCAGAATGCATTCCTTCATGGAACACTCCATGATCAGGTATTCATGCAACAACCCTAAGGTTTTATAGATCCTTTGCACCCCAACTATGTTTGTAAATTGCAGAGCAATTTACGGCCTCAAGCAGGCCCCTAAGGCATGATTTGCCCAGTTGAGCACTTGGTTACTGTGATACGGTTTTAAGGCTTCTCAAGCTGATGCATCATTATTCATACTTAGTCATGGTGATCTACACATGTATCTCCTAGTCTATGTTGATGATTTTATAATTACTGCTTCTCATGCCTTTGCCATTGATAAATTCATTCATGACTTAAGTGAAGCATTCTCTGTTAAAGATTTGGGTAGTCGGTCCTACTCCCTAGGTCTGGAAATTATTAGGTTGAGTGATGGTCTACTGCTCTCTCAACAAAAATATATTAAGGACCTATTATCTCGTGCTAACATTCTGCAAGCCAAGTCTATCACATCTCCCATGGCAGCATCTTTGAAACTATCTAAATTCGACTCACCTAGTTTTGATGATCCTACACTGTTTCGAAATTTGGTTGGAGGTTTGCAGTATTTATCACTTACTAGGCCTGACATCTCCTTTGCGGTAAACAAGATGTGCCAATTCATGCATGTACCCAAATTACCTCATTGGACTGCAGTAAATAGAATAATGCGTTACTTGAAAGGCATTATAAATCATGGTCTATTTTTCTACTCACAATCCTCATTTAAACTTCAAGCTTATTCGGATGCTGACTGGGCTGGCTGCCCAGATGATAAAAGATCAATTGGTGGCCTTTATGTTTATTTGGGCAAACATCTAATTTCTTGGAGTTTCAAGAAGTAACACACTGTTGCAAGATCGAGCACGGAAGCAAAATACAAGGCTGTAGCTTCCTCAGCAGCAAAGTTAATCTGGCTACAGACACTCATTTCAGAACTTTGACTACCTTTAAATCAAGCTCCCACAATCTGGTGTGACAATATTGGAGCCACTTACTTGCCTGCAAATCCAGTCTATCACTCTAGAACAAAGCATATGGATATTGACTTCCATTCTATTAGAGATAGAGTTGCGGCAAAGACATTAAATATTTCCTTCATCAGCTCAAAGAATCTGATTGCAAACATCTTTACAACGCCACTTGTAGCTAACACCTTTTTCAAATTAAGGACGAGTCTTGATGTTGTTGACACTCCCTTTGTCTTGAGGGGGCATATTAACCAAAGGTCACTGCAAAAGAAACCTTAGGAAAACCGTAGGCTTTTCTATTAGTCATTCTCCCAAGTTGGATAACTGTTTTATTCTTCTAGATTCTTGTACAAACTATGTATAAATATCCCTTGAAATGAAATACAATATATCAAGGAATTTAGTGGTAAAACCTGACTCTGATAAGCCACACTAAAATACGAGTTAAGGAAGGTTACAACAATGCGATTGATTTAAGGGGTCTCAATCTGCCTGATAGAAATGGAACAAAAAAATGATTCTTTTCACTTGCAAGTCGGGTATGGAGAGACCAAAGAGGATGCTGGATGCAACCTATATACTCATACTGAAGAGAAATGTTTGATTCACGATCGAAGAGATCTCACATTAGTAAAGTCATGAAGAGATTAACTGATGTGGCTTATGTGGTGCATTAGATTACAAATATCTTTTTACTATAAAATGGATCTAATGTATCAAATTTAATCTTTATTGTGGCGCCCCCAACTTCCATGTACGGACACACACGGAAATCGAGACACCCGGGATGATGACAACGCGGTCACGCACCCCATCGACATGTGCTGAGTGTGT
>QEOT01004541.1:22311-50475 GCA_003123785.1 Pterocarya stenoptera
AGTCAAATGCATAAATGACTTAATGACAAATTGGTTATCTCGAGCATGAGGTACTTTATTTTTTAACATATGCATGAATCTAGGTGAAAAGACTGAATATGAAGATTTTTTTATTAATTTTTTCAATTTTTCTTTTAAATTCAGATCCCTTTTATAGATAACAATTTATACATAACAGACAATTTAACAAAACGTTAATTTTAACGGAAAACAATAAAAATCTGTTAAATCAATAATTTCCGTTAGATAGATACTTTTTATATATAATGATATATATATATTTTAGAAGGGCGTTAATTAGGAAGAATCTTTTCTGTTTTGATTAATATTTGATATATATATATATATAGAATGAGAAAAAATTACTACAATTTGATTAGTCATTTGAAGGTTATAGCTATGCTCAGATGGCCCTTGACGTGGTGTCATGTGGTAACGAGAACTTAGGGTTTCAGTCGTTCTCTTTTTGTGTTTTTGGACTTTTTTTTTTTTATATTGAATATGTTTTCTTATTCTTTTAATAAACCATATGGTACTACATGATGGACGTTCCATGTCAGGATGGCCGATCATCTAAACGGTAAGCTTATGGTCTAGTAACAATACTCATTTGAGTACACATCAAAATTTGAAATTCATGTCCGCATGACGCGAGATGATCATCTAAGTATAGAAGTTTTCATATACAGATCTAAGAAAGTGTTAAAAGAATTTGACAAAAGAAACAAGAAAAGGAATTAATTTTTCTCTGCCGTGTTTGGATGTTTTCGAAGGATTTAGATAATGAGATGAGATGAGATGGTTTTAGATGAAAGTTAACAGTTAAATAAATATTATAAAATATTATTTTTTAATATTATTATTATTTTGAGATTTAAAAAAATTAAATTTTTTATTATATTTTGTCAATTGAAAATTTGAGAAAATTATAATGATAAGATAAGATGAGATAAAACCGTTTCTATATCCAAACGAGACCTATTGAACGTACGTAGTTAGGCACGCCAACTGTACATGCATGCATATAATTTTTCATGTTACTTATTTTAAACGTTTATTATTTAAAGATGGGTTAAAATTTCCTGTACCATTTGTGGCTATGGACCCTCAAAAGCTATCAATGATCTCTCATGTTGATCATTTTCTAGTTAATTTTTCGATAAAAAAATTAATTTGAGTCCCGCCTGAACAAAAATTTAGGAGTGAGATTAGGGACCCATTTGGATATTTAGAATATTTCAATATATCTGTAAATAATAGTGAAATAGTTTGAATTAATTAAAATGTTTTGTTGAGTTTTAGAAAAGGAGAAAAAAAAGTTAATAAAAATATTATGAGGTTAACAAAATTAATATTATTTTTTAATATTATTAATTTATTTTCTTTGAAATTTGAAAAGTAATTTTACTTTTTTTGTTTTATTTGGGAGTTCAATAAAGTTGACTAATTATGTTTTTTTTTTTTTTTTTTTNGAGAAGAAACAGTAGTACTACTTCCTATGCTCCAAGCCCTTTATAAAGAATTAAAGGGCAGAGCTCTTGAAAATCTTTTGGCGTTGAAGTATGTTAATGATTCCAACGATACAAATTTTTACATGAAGTGAGTTTGAGACGCGATTCATCACTTATAACGTACAAAATTTACGCGTAAAACAGATTATTATTAGTAGTACTGCAGCGTACATGAATTTTGAGAATAAACATATAATAAAAGCGACAATGGGAAAATTCATTGTCTGAATTTAAAGGTCGTTGATTAATGAGTTTTAGGTGACAATGGATCGAAAAACTCCAACGATCGGATCGAGAGCAAACTCAAAAGTCGAAACAAATTCAAGTTCTCCGGCCCACTGGCTTTCGCTTTTAGCTACAAAAGTAACTGAACCAAGTTAAAAGCTTCCACGACAAGAGCAACTAGAGATCATGGACCCCCAATTAAGTTGAATTACCATGCATTACGTACTGACAAAGTCATGAACACATTAATTAGTTTCGTTTCCGGTCTGTACGTGCAGGTGCCCTTTCAGACAAACCGGAACACATTACGCAAGACTTTTAGGTTGTTTTTGTTGGGAAAACGAGGAGAGAAAAGTAAAAATAAACAAAATAATCAATAATCAATCCCATGATAAAAAAATTTATATAATTCAATAACGTGTATACGGTTAGAAAGCTGTAAATGATTTTATTATCTTGAGGAATAACAAAATGTACTTTGGGACGAAAATACTATTCTAACGGCTATATTAATGTTCATTAAATACGATGAAAAATCCTAATTTCACGATTTCTGAATTATTTGCTTGAGTGAGTTTTTGAGCAAACTCTCCGTCTAATCTTTGCTCGATAGAGTGTTGAGCAAACTCTCTGTCTAAAATTCGTTTGAACGACCTGTCATGCTAACGTTGAACGAACTCTATGCCTGGCGATTCTCAAGTCACAAATAGTGCCAAAAAATTTCCTAGAGGCAAACCCAAGCATGCACTCCATAACCCAAGTCTCATTGAAAATTCACCCAAAAACTGTTGGTCCGTTGCCAATCTTTGTTGGGTCAAATCATTTTTCATGCCCTCTTAAGCCTATATATATAAATATGTGTGTGTATGTACTTGTTAACTACGATGTTCTTTTTTCTCCTTTTGTTGGTCAGCATGCATATATGCCATGCGTTATTTTGAAAGTATTGCATCAAGCCACCTTATCACCCAGCTGGTTATAAGTATGTTGCCATCTGGTTATGTTAATTTCATTGGTTGAAAAACCTCATACGTATTAATTCCCACTGTCGAGCAGAATGTAGTGCATGCCTCCGCACTCCATGAATCAAAATCAAGAAAAAGACCCAAAAGAATAAGGTGAGATAAGATAAGATGAGATGGGATGGTTTTAGATGAGTTGAATAAAATATTGTTAGAATATTATTTTCTAATATTATTATTGTTTTGAGATTTGAAAAAGTTGAATTATTTATTATATTTTATATAGGAATTTGAAAAAGTTATAATGATAAGATAGGTTGGATTGAGAGTGTTTCTATAAAGATATATGATTCCATATCAAAGTCTGTCATGCCAGAAGGGAATACCTCACCAACAGACAGTGCACTACCGTAGAGAATATTTTTCTGTTATACTCTATTGTGCTTTGTAACAAACTTTATTCTCTTTTATTCACTTTCCTTGTGTATATAAGAAACGATACAATACAATGAAATACTATTGAGGTGATTTCCATCTTTTGTGTGGCTGTCTAACTTGGTATCCAGAGCCTGTCGACCAACGTCCCTCTGATTCTGTTATAGCTATGTCGTCCTCTTCTTCTTCTTCTTCCTCTTCTTCCCATTCCTATGTTATTTCATCATTCTCTCACATTTTTACTACAAAACTTTCCACTGATAACTACCTTCTATGGAAGGTACAAATCGCTGCTTACCTACGAGATCAGGATCTATTCTCTTTTGTTGATGGTTCTTCCCCACCCCCCCAAGAACTTCTTCCAGATTCCACTAGCACAGCACCAAAAATCAATCCAGCCTTTCATTCCTGGAGACGTACAGATCAACTTGTACTCAGCACACTCTTCTCATCTCTCTCAGAATCAATTCTTGGCCATGTCCTATCTTCTAAAACAGCACATCAACTATAGGAATCTCTCTCTTCGATGTTCTCATCACATTCCCAGGCAAAAGAATTTCAAGTTCATTTTCAACTTACAAACCTCACACGAGGAGAACAATCAATCTTTGATTTCTTTAGCAAGGTTCGGCTTCTTGCTGATTCTCTAGCAACCACTAGCAGTCCTTTAACAAATAAAGAACTTATTACCTATCTGCTAAATGGCCTCGGACCCTCTTATGAATCCTTTGTGACTTCTATAACCACTAGAGCTGATCCCATTTCCATTCATGAGCTTTACCAACTCCTGCTTATTCATGAGAACAGAATGACACACATAAACAGATCTCTTATTTCACCATTTGAGCCATCTGCAAACTTCAGTGCATCCTCACGAGATCAACATGGTCGTGGTTTTAACAGAGGAGGGCGACAAGGTCGCAGTCGAGGCAAATATCCATACAATGGCAGAGGTGGCAGACCACCAAGTTTCGATTCCTTTCAGCAATACAATACCAATCGACCAACCTGTCAAGTGTGCAACAAAGCAGGACATGTTGCACTTCAATGTCGTCATCGCTTCAACCACTCGTATCAACTCGAAGCTCCCAAAAATTTCTCTGCAAACTACACTACGCACGATCAATCTCATGAATCGGTTTGGTACCCCGATTCCGCAGCTACCCATCACCTTACTAATGATCTTTCTAACTTGAATCTGTCGTCTGAAGCATATGCAGGTAGTGAAACAATTCGAGTGGGTGACGGTGCTGGTCTTCCAATCCATTCCTTTGGTGACTCCTCTCTTTCTTTTAATTCTTCTTCGTTTATTCTCAAGAATCTGTTGCACGTTCCATCTATCACTAAAAACCTTGTTTCGATTCTTCAATTCTGTGTTGATAATTCATGTTTCTTTGAGTTTCACTCTACTCACTTCTCTGTGAAGGACAAGCAAACAGGGAAGCCCCTCCTCACAGGTCCAACTCGTGATGGCCTCTACATCTTCCCTTCTGTCGTGTCATCTCAGTCATCCCCTTCAGTTCATATTGGAGAAAGAACTTCTATTGATCAATGGCATCGGCGGCTTGGGCATCCATCATTAGCTCTTGTTTCTCGTGTACTGCACACCAAGTGCTTGCCAATTTCCTCTACCAGTTCAGCTTTTCAGTGTTCCGACTGCCCTCTTGCTAAGTGTCACCAGTTTCTTTTTCCTTCAAAACAGGCCCATTATACTCGGCCTTTGCAATTGTTATCTGCTGATGTCTGGGGCCCGGCCCATCTTGTCTCACGAAATGGCTATAAATATTATATTTCCTTTGTTGACTCTTATACATGTTTCACATGGATTTTTCCCATTAAATTAAAATCTGATGTCTCTCAAATCTTCTCCACTTTTTTGCCTTTCATTGAACGTCTTTTTAATACCAAACTTGTTACATTACAAACGGATGGTGGAGGTGAGTTCAAACCTCTCACCACTATATGCAAACAACTTGGTATTAATCATAGATTCTCATATCCACATACACATCAACAAAATGGACTTATTGAAAGAAAACATCGCCATATAGTAGAAACAGGCCTTGCTCTTTTGGCCCATTCCTCTCTTCCATTTACTTATTGGGTCGAAGCATTTGAGACGGCATTTTTTTTTATTAATCTTTTACCCACACCGGTTCTTAAAAATAAATCTCCTTACTCATTGGTTTACAATCATGATCCCGATTACAAATTTTTCAAAGTTTTTGGATGTGAATGTTGGCCCAACTTACGTCAATATGTTCCTCACAAATTAAATTTCAGGTCCACCTCATGCCTTTTTTTAGGATACAGTCCAGTTCATAAAAGATATAAATGCTTAGATCTTCAAAATAATAGACTGTATATCTCTCGTGATGTTCTTTTCAATGAGAGTTCTTTTCCTTGTTCCAAAACCCGGCCCATTAAGCCTGTTTCATCTTCCAGTACACAGCACGCTACTTTACCTCTTTTCCACTCATTTATCCTCGGCCCACATCCAAGTTCTTCAACTCCTGACCCACTCTCTTCTTCTCTCAACCCGAGCCCAGTTAATTCACCCTCTAATCCATCAATTTCATCTCCTACCTCTTGATCGCCCAATCTGTCTTCTCTTACACCTGCTACAAATTCCTCAAATTCTTCCCCCTCTTCCACCTCTCCGCTTGTCCCACCTCGTTCCCCCATCATTACTCGCGCTCAAACCAATTCCTCCCGTCCTCATCTCTACACTGATGGAACTACTCCCTATCCCACTCGCTATTGTCTTGCTGTCTCTGCAGGTACTCCAGACGATCCTTCAAGTTTTTCCGAAGCTGCGAAGCACACTGAATGGCAAAGTGCCATGTCCCAAGAATATGCTGCCTTACTCCGAAACCAAACTTGGTCACTGGTACCCCTTGTTCCTCATACAAATGTTTTGGGTTGCCGATGGGTTTTTCGTACAAAAACACTAGCTGATGGATCCTTTGAGAAAAGGAAGGCACACCTAGTTGCCAAGAGTTTTCATCAACAATATGTGGTTGATTTTCATGATACTTTTGCCCCTGTAGTAAAGCCCTCTACCATTCGATTGGTGTTGTCCATAGCTACTTCCCGAGGCTGGCCTTTGCGCCAAATTGACATAGACAATGCTTTCTTACATGGCTCACTAACAGAAGATGTTTATATGCAGCAGCCACAAGGCTTCGTTGATAGCTCTCAGCCCACTCACGTCTGCAAACTCAATAAAGCAATCTATAGACTCAAGCAAGCTCCACGAGCATGGTTTGCTCAGTTAAGTTCTTGGCTTCTTGATTACGGTTTCAGTGCATCTAGAGCCGATCCTTCTCTTTTTGTTCTTGTTCATAATGATGTTCACATTTACCTACTCATATATGTTGATGATATCGTGATTACATCCTCAAAACTGAATGCTATTACCAGTCTAATTCATGACTTAGGCAGTGTTTTTCCTGTTAAAGACCTCGGCACCTTATCTTTTTTTCTTGGCATTGAAGTTGATTATACTAGGGATGGCATTGTCTTATCTAAGAGGAAATATATTAAACACTTGCTTGCACGCAGTAACATGCTAAATGCAAAGCCCATGTCTTCTCCTATGGCTGCCTCTTTAAAATTGTCCAAACTTGATGCCCCTAATTTTGAGGATGTTACCTTATATCGTAGTATTGTAGGAGGCCTACAATACCTTTCAATTACTAGACCCGATCTATCCTTTTCTGTAAATAAGGTTTGCCAATTCATGCATTCTCCAAAATTATCCCATTAGAGTGCAGTCAAGCGTATCTTGAGATACCTAAAAGCCACTATCAATGATGGACTGTTTTTTGCATCAAAGTCCAGTTTGACTCTACAGGCTTATTCAGATTCAGATTGGGGTGGATGTATTGATGATCGTAGATCAACAAGTGGCTTTTGCATCTATTTAGACAATCATCTCATCTCTTGGAGCTCTAAAAAGCAACCAACCGTGGCTAGATCATCAACTGAAGCTGAGTATAAGGCCATTGCCTCATCTGCAGCTGAAGTTATTTGGTTACAAAATGTTCTCTCTGAACTCGGCATCTCTTTATCTCAAGCTCCTACCTTGTGGTGTGATAATCTTGGAGCCACGTATCTAGCTGCCAATCCAGTGTTTCATTCAAGAATGAAGCATATGGACATTGATTATCACTTTGTGCGTGATAGAGTATCTGCCCATTCCCTCAAAGTAGCATTTATCAGCTCTAAAGATCAAGTTGCTGATGTTCTAACAAAGCCCCTTGTAGCTGATAAATTTCTTCGTTTCAAGACGAGTCTCAAAGTTGTGGACACCCCTTTGGACTCGAGGGGGCGTATAAAGATATATGATTCCATATCAAAGTCTGTCATGCAAGAAGGGAATACCTCACCAACAGACAGTGCACTACCGTAGAGAATATTTTTCTGTTATTCTCTACTGTGCTTTGTAACAAACTTTATTCTTTTTTATTCGCTTTCCTTGTCTATATAAGAAACAATACAATACAATGAAATACTATTGAGGTGATTTCCATCTTTTGTGTGTCTGTCTAACAGTTTCTGTATCCAAACGGGGCCTAAAAGTTTGGCCCCCGGTTCTTGGTCATGGGTTTCAAACCATTTATTAACACGTGCATTGACCGTGTGACATTGTTTGCCATACAAAATCAAAAGAAACAATTAGTGGATCATAATGATGCGACTTTTGGAGAGACATATGTACGTAGACTTTCAAGCATCTTTGATGTTTTCCTTTCCTCCAAGAAAGTTCTACCCATGATCACTTGTTTATATATAGATACATTGAGGCAAGTTGCTTCATAGTAGTTGGAGTATTCGGCAAAAATTGTAGTGCGGATCTGATCGGTGGAAAGTGGAAGAAACGAAAATTTTATATCTCTACTTGCAAGTCGCAACAAAAGAGATCAAAAGCAGAAAAAACAAAATTAATGGTTTAAGTTTTAATGCATAGTTCGAGTTGTCAATTTGTTTTGCCATAGTTTCCACCCAGGCTAGGACCAATATAAGTCAATAATTCTACTCAATAGTGCTAGCTGCTTGTCTTTTCCAACTCCCGAGTTTAATTTCCTACCCACCACGAAGTACCAATTATACACATCGATCGTGGTCATGAGTAAAAGTCATTTTTCATACAAAAACGCGTTTATTTCGAATGCTCATCATCTGCTATATATTAAGCTTGCTGTATATAGTGTGGTCATTTCATCTCAGTAATTTATAAGCGTTACCTATAGAAAATTGAGAGTATGGGCGGTGTCACGTCCATGGTATGACTACTTTGATTGAAATCGATTCACCGTTTATACAGCTATGTATAAATACTAGGCTGATTTAGAAATCAGTGACTATTGTTAATGGAATGTGAGGGTCCCAGCTCCAAAAATGATTTCCCATGCATGCTAATTAAACTGAGATTTACAAGAGATAAGAGTTATATTGATAATTAAAAAAAATAAAAAAACTACTCATTATCCCTTTAATCATTATTTTTCCATCATTTTATAATGTATTATTAAACAATTATTAAAAAATACTTGTTTTATTTTATCTGACTTTCAACCATTTGACCTCATATCGAAAAATGTTAGAGGGCCAATAACATTAAAACCCTCCTATACCGCACATACATGACCAAGATAAGCTCAATGTTATATCATAATCTGACCAAAATAATTCTATTGTAACTGATCACATATATATATGGGGTATTTTGCCAAACTATATACGCGCGCGTTTCTCAAATACGTGCGCGTACGCGCGCATATATAAATATATATATGTGTATATGTATATGTATATGTATCATTCGGAAGGTGCCTAAACAATCGATGATCCTTTGGAATTACTTTTCCCAGATGGGACGTCCTTTTCTTAACTCCTTTCGGGTTCTTAACAGCGCAACCTGCACACTACTGCATGCTTAGGAGCAGTCGGGGATTTTCATGTGAAAAATTCTACTTATTATTCTCACATCATAAATTATACATAATTTTTTAATTTTTAGTTTTTTTCTCTTTATCAAATTTGTAGCGTATGGATAATGAGTAGAAGAACTCAATTAGTTTAAGAATAATAAAAAATAAATTAAAAATAAATGTGATGTGTAGTGTGTGAAGTTGATCATGAGTAGCAAAGTTCTATAAATTTATAGTTGGGTACGCAACCATAAGTTTTTTATTTTGATTTTCTGGATTTATTTTTAATATTATATATATTATATAGATAGAGAGAGAGAGCACAAAAACAATCTTACAAATTTAGACAAAAAGCAAAATGAGGTGGTGATATCTTTTAGGTTCTAAAACTACAAGCTGCAGGTTGATGAGCAAATGTGCATGTTATATAATTAAATGGCTCGTTCAAAGGAATATTATAGCGCTATGAATAGAATTAATATGATTATTTCAATAAATGGTCATGTAGAAGAGAATATGATCATTATTTCAATAAAATCTATAGTGCCCGTATTCTTTATGATGTCTTGCGGTCATGTCTAAAGTGCTAGAAGGACGTCCACCAATCAAAAACATGCAAGAGAACTCCCAAAAGAACAAAAGTCGACCGACTCGATCGACCCCATTTCTATGTGAAGACTTTTTTTGGGCCATTTAGTGATTCCGGTGTTACTTACGCGGTACGTCTATAGTATGAAAAAAGAAACCATCAATGGATGGACAAGGCTGGGATGGAGTATTAGAGACACATGTAGAAATGAATCGTTGTCTTGCTTTGCTGTTTCCCTCTTATATTAACTAATTAGGACCATGCATGTACATATGTTGATTGTCAGTCATATATCCATGTATATATCTAGCCTAGCTAGCTAGACAAGTTGCTCTGAGAATTGGGCAAGATTTTGACACCCCTTTGTCCATGTCTTATTTTCAATTTTTTTCGCATTTTTGGGTAATCGTCTTTAATGTGTTTAACTGGTTTATTGTGTTATGCCGTTGGCTTAGCTAGACTAATAGGCGCCGGCGTTGTTTGTTTAATTGTTTCCTTTCTTAATTATCATGGCTTCATTCTTCCTTTTTTCCCTTTCTTAATTATCATTTATTTTTTCTTGTCTTTCAAGGGTTAATGAAAAGTCCCAAGCTCAGTCTAGTTAGGAGGATGATCCATAAACTTTATTTAATTAGATTAAAAAAATAATTGTAGGCCGAGTTGTTTTTCCTCAAGCTCGTGAACAGTGGGATACAGTGCATGTCATGATATATGGACTTGCATCCATTTCCTATCTCGGCAATTTTGACAATGCTAGACCTGTGTAATTAATTAGCAAGGCTTCATTGTGTTTATACTTTATACATGCATGAAGCCAAGTTAAAATGCTAATTTGCTTCGGCAATATTTTCTTAGCTTTGTTACTTAATTATCATCTCTACACATCAGTACACACTATATTTATTTTTATTTTTTTATTTTATTTTTCATAAACTAATTGATTTTTTCTACTCATAATCCATATATTATATATTTGATAAGAAAAAAATAAAAAATAAAAAATTATGTGCGATGTTAGAATGACAAGTATAACTCTTCATTATCTAAAAGCTAACGCTGAACAGCCCCTCCTCCCTCCAGGTAGTGGGCTGAACTAATTGGTTCTTTTAGAACAAAATGAATCGTGGGCTTCTGTTTGTACTCGTGGAAAATAATAACCTCAGATCCCAAGTAAACTAAACCCTAGTCAGCCACTTCGCAACTCCTTCCTCAAAAGGTTTCTGTGATCCCCTCGTTCTACAAAGACAAGTACCAACATGTGTGTAATTGAATATTGTTGACCTGCACCCAGGTTTTCTTCTTATAAATATTCAGTCACAAAGGTGACACCCACCAGAAGCATTTTTCTCCGAGCATCGAGTTTCACTCCACCCTCGCCACCCTAAATGTTTGCTTAGCCTGTGCGTAGCCTCATTTAACTAATTGGAAACCTTAAATCAGTTGATGCCAAGTAGCTTTAATTTCCACCACTCTTTAGCCATGGAGATTGAGGCAGAAACTCGACAGAAGGCTGGGCTTTTCACCCGTGGTTGGAGCTGGCTTAAGGCCTTGTCTGGGAAAGCCATGAATAAAGCTGTCAAGGTTGCAAAGAGCACAAAGGAGGTCGGACAGGAAGACCCAAGAAGAGTCACCCACTCCCTAAAAGTGGGATTAGCTCTCACATTGGTGTCCTTGTTTTACTATTGGAAACCTCTCTACAATGGTTTTGGGGTTTCAGGAATGTGGGCTGTGCTGACAGTGGTAGTAGTCTTCGAATTCAGTGTTGGTAAGCTTTTGAATAACTTCATTAATATTCACCTCCCCCCCCCCCCCCCCCAAAAAAAAAAAAAAAAAAAAAACAACAAAAAAAGAACTTTTACTTGCTTTTAATTCAAAAGAACCGAACATTAATCATGCATGTTGTTAAAAATAATGCAGAAACACTTTCCTTTTTTCTAAGTTGGATAATTATCGTGCCAACCTAATTAACCTTCTTTTAGCAGTCAGTACGTGAGCAACTAACTTTACCTGCATTGATGGAATGAAGTTATACTTATAAATTTCCAGGAAGAAAAATCGAACCAAAGCCAAATTTCAGATTATAAAAAATGTATTTGAGTCTTCTTAAGATTTGTAGCTAGCATGTTAAACTAATTAGTTATAGATCATATTTCTTCTGTTGATCAGGTGCATCTCTCAGCAAAGGTTTAAATAGAGGTTTTGCAACATTACTTGCGGGTACTCTGGGGGTTGGAGCTCAACACACAGCACGTCTCTTCGGCGAGAAAGGAGAGCCTTTTGCCCTTGGGATGCTTGTTTTCTTACTAGGTACTATACTTATCATCATATATTAAGTACTACTGAATATAACTTATAGGAATATTGTCACAAGGGGCTAAAGCAGAAAGTTTGGGTTCATATATATATATATATATATATATTTCATTTCTTCACATATATTTATTCCTGGTAATAATTCCAAGTTCTCCTTTCTTCCATATATTCTGTACTCAACTGAGAAAATTAGGTACATTAAAGCAAATTTATGTGGTTTAGTACTGATGCAATTAGTCTTCTTGTATCGTATGCATGTACAGCTACAGCATCATCATTCACACGGTTCATTCCACGTATAAAGGCAAGATATGACTATGGGGTCTTAATTTTTATATTGACATTCAGCTTGGTATCAGTCTCGGGATATCGAGTTGAACAACTCTTACAGATGGCCCAGCAAAGACTCTCAACAGTTGTAATAGGAGGAGCATCCTGCATAATCATATCCATATTTGTTTGTCCGGTATGGGCTGGCGAAGATCTTCACAAGTTAATTGCTTCAAATTTAGAAAATCTTGCAAACTATCTACAAGGTACGTACGACGTACGTACCATTAATGCATGGTGATTCAATGTTTACCTACTTTAATTTGCTTTCATTTTTTTTTTTCTAAGTAAGTAGACTTCATTAAAAAAGATTAGATATGAGGAGGAGGTGAGGTTCCTTAACAAACACCCCAGAACAATACCAACAGTGCAAAGTGGTAGATATAAAAAATAAAATAAAATAAAATAAAATAAAACACCAAACAAACAAACAGATTTTTGCGATCAATTTCTTGATCTTCACCCATGTCCTACAAAGAGGATGCCATCTTAAAAGACGGTAATAAGCTATTCGCTAAAATTTGCGAATAATGGAACCACTGCTAGTAGAGGTGGAAACTCCGATGAAAGCAGTGAGAGTGGCAGGTGCACTGTTGTTTGTTGTCTTGAGATATTTTTGGAGAGATCCGCAATCCCTTATTCAAGATCACCGGTTAGGGAAAGCGATAATATAGTAGAAAGCAGGGCATCAGGTGGACTGATCTACGGCCAGTGACCATCTGCGTTCCCGCACTCCTGTGATGGCGTGCCGGTGGGATGGAGATAGGGTGGCCCAGATTTGGAAATTCTCGACAAGATGAAGCTGCTGGTACGGCGCATAAAGGAGTCGGTGCGCCGCAGTGCGTGAAGGCCACACGTGAGGTCCACGCACAAATCATTTTGCATGACTCCGCTCCATCCCAATAGATCGGTGATTGTAGGATGGGGTAGTAGGGCGTGTGTAGGTGGAGGGAGGAAGGAAAAAACACTACTTTGAAAGTGTATACATAGCTCCACCCTCCTCTCCGGCTACTGCTTTCACTGAAATGGAGTTTTCTAGAGAGAATGGGGAGTCTCTCTCTAAAACCTTTCGGAGACTTGCTTGCATTTTATTTGTATGCCTGTTCACTAGTACTCATGTATTGATCATCGATCTTTGGAATGTTTGTTACGTACTATTTAATTAGAAGTTAATTAATATTTTAGTGCAGGTTTTGAGAGCGAATATTTTCAGGACTCTGTGGATGAATTAATGCAGGGTGGTGCCACGGCCTCTGAGGGTGATAAGGCCGTACTCCTTCAAGGATATAAAAGAGTCCTCAATTCGAAAAACGTTGAAGAATCTTTGGTGGGGGCTTTATATAGCATTTTAAATGAAAGCCAATTATATATATATATATATATATAAAGTATGAATCATATGATCTGCACTTGATCATCTGCTGGACAATTTTCGTTTCCGTACGTAGTTCGTGCATGATATATTACATTACAACGTGAGTCAAGCTAGCCAGAATGACTGAATATGATGAATATTCCAGGCAAATTTCGCAAGATGGGAACCAGGGCATGGCCTTTTCCCCTTCCGTCATCCATGGAAACAGTACTTGAAGATTGGAGCCCTTGCTAGACAGTGTGCTTACCATATTGAAGCTCTTAATGGGTACATGATCGCCAACTACTCTGATATCCAAGTACGTATTCTAGCTAGCGTATCTTTTCTACATGCAATTAATTGAGAATAATTACTGGTGAATTAAGTAATTATAACGTAAAGTATATATGTACGTGTGAATTAATTTGTTTGATTAAACTTCTGAAAGAAACACAGAACTTGTCTAGCTAGCTAGCTTCTAAAACATCAACGAGAATTTCCATAGTCTTGATCTTAAGAGATTTCGATCAGTTTCTATCTAGGTTTAGACTTAGGGGACGTTTGGACACAAATCGGATGAGACAGAGTATTCTCAAAATTCTCAAAACTTCTCATAATTTTATTCTTAAATATTATTATTCAAACATAAAACACTTTTCAATTTCAAATATTTAACTTTTTAATCTATTCATTACCTAAACATTATCCAAACACAAAAACTAATATATATCTTTTTACAAACTTCAAAACATAAAAATCAATACAACTCTTCCAACTTCAAAACAAAAATTGTATTCAAACAATTTTTTAATTTTATAATATTTTTATTCAATTTTTTCTCTCTCATTTTTTTGATGAACTCAGAAAAATATTTTAATTCAAATAATTTCATTACTGTCATTTTATAACTGAGTACTTACCTGTTTTGTGGGGTTCGAAATTCAAAGGAAGACGTACGTGCGCTCGCTTATTGATCTCTTGATCTATTGCTTGTAATTTATAGATTACGCCAACACACTAATTATGACAGAAGGGATAAAAAGGAAGATTTTTCACACTTAATAGATGGAGAAATTAACAATAAATAAATGGCAGTGCTAAAAATCAAATTTTCAGTTTGTTAATTAATTAATTCCCCAATCTTAGTCATCGATCATTTTACGAAACTTGTTGATCATGGGTTTAAAGAAATTTATCAAGTAAAAAAAGTTAATGAAAACTTTACTTTGTATCAAATGATTTTTTAATTAATTATCAAAGAATTATATATAAACCTTTATAACATGTCATGTACATGTTACTCTTGCAGGAATCACTAGAATTTCGATACAAAATTCAAGAATCAACAACAAAGATGAGCTCAGAATCTAGCAAGGCACTTCAAGTATTAGCAACAGCAATTAAAACAATGACAGACCCTTCGGCCGCGAAAACCCATGTGGAATTATCTAAAATTGCTATTAATGAACTCGAGATTGCACTCAAAGCAGATTCAGTAATACTAGAGAATGCGGACCTCCTAGCAATTATACCAATTGCCTCAGTGACTTCAATGCTAATAGAAATCACAAGATGCGTGGAGAAAATCTGTGAATCCGTCCACGAGCTATCTTGCTTAGCACATTTCAAGAGTGTTGAACCCTCTGTATCACCAGAAAAACCACAGCTACTTCATCGAGGAAGCATAAAACCTCTTTTGGATGGTGACAGCAGTACTGACCATGTTACAATTACAGTACCCGCAACGTCAAACATGAGTATTGGTCCGATAGAAAATGAGATTTCTGAGGTACCGAAAGACAGCCAACAACTTGGAGCATAAAAATTCATAACTGACCTATGACCAATATTATCTATATCACATTATAATAACCATTTGAATTTGACCAATTTGGTGAATGTATATTACAAATATGGAACAAATAGAATTTAAAAATAAGAATTGTTCAAATGTTAGTGCTTTGGAACATAATAATAAAAAGACAATTAAAAAAAAAAGGTTTTAAGATTGTGGTTGTGGCATAGAGTTTTGAGACATTATTGATTGTCACTGTTCAAACAATTTTTGGTTATTCATCTCCAACCTCTTCTGCATGTTCTCTTCTAATCTCGCCTCTAAATTCGCTGCTTGATCTAATCGGACACTCATTTTTCTTAGATCTCAATTGTTCTATCTCAAGAACCAATAAATGAGACGATTAAATTTTAATAACGATCGAATCTGGTTGCTCTACAATGCTATTGGAATTCCCAGTAAAGATGTTTGTCCCTCGGCTCAAATGGTAACAATAGAGAAATCTGGAAAGCTAAATAATAAATAAATTTGGAATATTGCGAGTACAAAATTGCATCATTCATATAACTCCTATGCCACTGTTATTTTAGCATGCTGCTACACTCGGGAGAAAAAGAAAAAAAAATAACAAAGAGGCTCTATTACGTAATTGGGTTACACGCAAGACACAACGAGTCCCGTTTACAGGAAAGAATCCTATTTCAGACATCTTGGTGTTCTCCCCCGTCTCCTGTTGCCAGTAACCCTCTTTATACAAGCAGAACAGCGTTTATACACCCATCATTCTCGGGGTTATTTGTCACCTGAGCATATTTCCCTGCGTTCACCACAAAACAAATGAGACAGAGGGGAGGCTAATATAAAGAACAAACCAAATGCGACATGCACTGATGGGAGTTGAAAAAAGAAGGCATTGATAACAATGGTAATAAGTGGTTATAAAATCAGAAGCGCAATCTTACCCCATACAACTTTCCCAGCTGGTGTAACCAGACCCAACTCACTGACATTCACCTGAAATTCACCGTAACAGGAGAAACAAACAGGGTAAACCCATTATGCCGACTGCGTTCTTTCATGGATCATAGCTTTTGATAGAAAAGTTACCTCAATGACTGTTCCCTTTGTCATCACACCAAGAGAGGTATACATTGGACCATTAGGATTTTTCTTTACTCCAATTATCTCAAGATTGAAAGTGCATTTGAGTTCAGGGTGTGTCACATGAGCTTTGGTGAACCGCAAACCTGAAGGACGGATGAACCGCTCATACTTGGGAGGTTTTCTCGTAAAACCAGGTCCAACAAATGTGGCTTTCGTGACCATTCTTTTCCATTGCTTGGCTGCAAAAGAGAATCCGGGTGGAGAAATATAAATAATTCGAATTTAACTTGAATCAAATGAATTTCATGCACTCCAGACAGTCCAGACAGTCATAAATTCTGTAGAGATAGGCCAAATAATAAATAAAGGTGAGAAAAATGAAAACAACAATAGCTCTACACCAATCTTCTAGCACTTTAAAATCGTATCTTCTTGCAGTCTTACCATAAGCTAAAGACATACAAATGAACTCAAAGGATAAATGAATTTTAACAATACACAAACCGTCAATGATAAGAAGAGATTACTAAGAAGGTGAGTTAAGGAAAACTTACTCTTTCGTTTACCAGATCTGATCACTTTGAACATTTCATCTTCAGCCACAGGCCTCACCTGAAGAAGGGACATAAATTCCCATTATAAAGTTCCTCTGTTTACATTTAAGACAGGTGCCCAATTGAAGGATCTTGCACGATAACCACAATGAGCAAAGGAAATGGCAAAAAACCCGTGGAAGTGCAAAATAGATGCACTAATGCAAGGAAGTTGATTATCAACTTACCTTTGGCAGAGGGACTTCCCACTTTCCAGCTTTCTCTTTCCTCTTTTGCTTAATTGTATTGCTAAGAACCTATATACAATGTAATCTCGGATTTACACACATTATAGGAGATGTCTGCAGATAAAACAAGTATTTTTAGATTGCAGGAGCAACATACTTTTGCCCGTGTTGTGTTCTCACGATCCAGCAGATAAGCAGGAACAGCTCCTTCATGGACATCATCATCCACCTTGCGCCTGGTGGACGATTCCTCATGCATGGCCAGTCTGTTTGCATGCAAAAATAAGACGATTTTAACCCACTAGAAGCTATCCAATTGAAAAGTAGTCAACAAGAAGAAAAGATAAGTAATATGTGACTGATCACTGAATAATATGAAACATAGTGATTTAACTTGATACAAATAGTATGAGCGATTGAGTAATGAAATAACAGAGAACTGCAATAACTTTGTCGACCATCATGACAAAGATAAGTCCGTTATTCTCCAAATGGTCCATAGCACATCTTTACTAAGGCATCAAAATCTCAATGCCCAAAATTTATAAAGAACAACGCATCATGCTAATACCCTTTGAACAACTAGTATATAGAAACGGTCAAAATTCCATAGTAAACTGGAAATGAAATAAATAAATTCGGAGAAAAATCGAGTGAAAAAGTGAAAATTAGCAAAAAGCAGAAATAAAACAAAGATTAAAACAAAAAAATTTAGACTCACGTCTTCTTCATCAGAGCCTTTTCTGCATAACGTTTCTTCGCGAACATCTTGCCCTTAATACCCAGAGCCTGTTCCATTAAAAATACGACCCCCCCAATAAAATGAGAGATCAAGCTCTAAAAATTAAGAAAGAAGAGATTGTGGAATTCACAGAACACTATAATTAAAAAGAGAAAGAAGGGAAAGTTTACCTTCTGGGCATATTCAGAGCGCTTGTGGACTTCACGAGCCTCCTTCTTGCGCTTGCGCTCGAAGTGGTCGAGGCGGAAGCCATGTCTCTTCCTGTGAAGCTCTATGTAATCTCCTTGCGGCTGACAAAAGAATTAATAATAACACCCAGTAAAAACCACAAATCAGCTATCAAAAACAATAGATGTAACCATAAAGAGAAAGAGAGAGGACAGGGACCGAACCATAGTGACGAGGAATCTTGAGACTCGGCTAACAGAGAAAGTGCAGAGAAAAATTAAAATCAGAAAACCCTAGTCAGTGGTGAGGGTTTAGAATTAGATTCGAAACTTTGTGAGGGCCAAAATGAGCTTTGTTCGGTAGAGGAGAGACGGGTTGAACTTCGAAGTTGCGGATTGGTGCATACCGACAATTCAGTCTGTCGGCATGAATCTTTGTGCTAACTGGACTAAGGCTGTGTGGGCCGTCATATGGGCTTTATTTCAAGATTTTGTGGGCTCTAGGCCTCTAACATTGGGTTAGACCCTATTAATAAGCTCAGTTTTGCCCAAGGAACCAACGTGCTGCTGGAATACGGTTGCATGTGCAGAAAGAATTCGGAGGAAAAACAAAAAGTTTTGGCTAGTTTGAAATCTGTTTCCAGAAATATTGCCCAGATTTTGAGGGAATGCCAAAATGATATTTTTGTTGTTTTTAACAACACGAGAAGAACCATCATTGGCTGTATTCTAATTTCTATCTATATATATAATCCTTCTATATATAAGATTGCCCCTTTTTTGAGGGAATGCCAAATAAATAGACTTTTTTGTTGTTTTTTTAACAACAGTACAAGAACGAGCCAATAATCATTGGCGATCAAGTTCAAACAGCTTGTTATCTTCATGTAATCCTTCAATATATAATTCATGAACTCATTTTTTCAGGTCCCAAACATATGATCCCATGCATGTTTGCAGTATTACAACCAAGAGGTAGCTAGCGCAGCTGGCATCTCAAGTCATTTAGCCACTGTTCTTCGATTATTTATGTTGTCGTTTGGGGGTGGAGGTTCAAACTTTGACTTCTGTTACGACTACGAGCAAACTAATTATATATATTATAGATCGAAGGAAATGCCCGGGGACTTCGATCATGTCCTATATATTTATACATGTTTGATGTTTAGGCATATATATTTATAGGCATGCTGTCCTATATATATATATATTATAGATCGAAGGAAATGGCCGGGAACTTCGATCATGTCCTATATATTTATACATGTTTGATGTTTAGTCATGCTGATCTTTCCAACGGAACGTTCAAACTCTATTTTCTTGTTTGTTCTTTGATTTTCAACAAGGCCGCCTTGACTGCTAAAATATATGCATGATCGTAATAAATCGCATTGCATGCCTTTCTTTAAGCAAACCCAAATTAACTTATTTGCGCATGTTTTATTTATTTCTAGGATGTATGTGTACGTACGTGTCCCCCCCCCCAACTTGACAGCCATGTGTTCTTAGCAGATACGGAGGGTAAGCATCTTCGTCAAAACAACGTTATCTGGATATGTAGTATAATCTCCACCTGTCATAATTGACAAAAGAATGGTGGCTCTTTATTGGAGAAGATTCTACCTTCCAACTTCTCATCTTTCATTTTCAACTAGGGTTGCAGCTAGCTGTCCTTTGTTGTTGGAATTATTCTATGGGTCACCCATTCTGACTTTATTATCCGGACCATTCTTTTCCTTTCTCCAATATATATACCCAATATGTATAAAATGTTTCATGCATGTCTTGTGCTAAAATTGATCATAAAATGATCATTAATGCTTGACTGCCTACAAAATAGTGTATCCCTTGGAATGGCGAATTCTCCATGGTGATAGTTTCTAACTTTTCATGGAGGTGTCACTTGTTAATGGTTGTACCATTTGCCAACCATTATATTATTAATAGTTGTGCCCCTCGCCAACCAATATCTCATGACCTATAAATAAGGATTATTAGTGTACAACGAGAACACTTAATTTTCTTTGTCCATCACAAACTTGTGGGACAAATATCCTCACAGGTGTGTCATCATATTGTCGAAATTACATTCGATTTTTATCCTTTTTGTTCTTCATTTTTCTACAGTGGTGTCAGGGCCAGGTAATGACAGATAGGTTAATTTTGCACATTGAGAAGGCGAACAATAGGCAAGTGCTTGAATTAACAACCACACTTACATATTACAATCATCATCGAAGACTTTCGAATCCAAGGAAAAAAAAATTTTCAAATTACAGTGGAAGGCCTAGAGTATATTGGGAATCTTCAAAATCTTGTAAGCTTTTATTATTTTGAAGAAAATTGTTGGCACCTTTTTACACAAAGAAACGGTGCACTATCCAATAAATTTACCCACACTATTACTGTTTCAATCAAACGCTGGAGTCCATCACCACTGCCGAGATTTGAAAGGGACACGTCGGAACCCTGGTTGCCGACGACCAGCACAGGACGGAAGCCAGGACAAGACATTTTTTGAGTCTACAATGTCCGTGCACAAGGAAGAAGAAGACAACGTCTCAAATCGTGCCGTTTCAACAAACAGTCAGGAGAATTCAAATTATTATTGATTGAACGACATCGTCGTTCAGCCAAGTGAGTAACAAAACAACCAAAACGACATTAGTCTCATATGAGGTTCAAAAGATTACATTGACTCAAACGACTAGAATTCGAGCCAGGCCTCCAGCCCATTTCGCAGAAGCTCGTGAGCTCATAGAAAGTTGGACTCAAGCCCAAGCCCAAGCACAAGCTCACAACCCACAAGCCGACCCATCACTACAAGCCGCGCGCCAAGCCAAAGATAGAGCCACCCACCGAGCTATTAACCGAGCCACTAATGACCGAATTTCTTCTCCTGGACTCGATTGAACCGATTGACTATGTTTTCTTGACCGGTTCGGGCCAGATTTAGTATTTTGGGTCGTATGGGGTCATTTCAAGTGTGATTTGGTCCATTCAAAAGCCGTTGTGCTCCAATTTTCATGCCAAATCAATACAGAGCACCTGTTAGTCGAGATTCTCACCATAAATTCTTTGAAAATGGAAAAACATCAAGGAAAGTTCATGGGAATACTCGATCAGGGCATCAGTTTCATTATTCTCCTTATTTAAAATATAATAGGAGAATTTCAAAATTGTCCCCTTAGATTAAATCCAAGGATTATTATTACTATTGAGTTTGTAAAAATTTAATTTTTCACAGTTAAACTATTATATTTGATTTATTTACAATATAACACATTTATTATTTATACATTCTTTTTGCTTTTAATTTTTAAGATTTAATATTTATGATATCGAAGAAAAGTATTGATCCCTCAGAGATTGAAAAACTGAATGGAAGAAGTTTTCGAACCTGAAAAAGGCACATAACTTTTCTTCTAAGCCATAAAAAGATCTTATACACATTAACAATACCAAAACCATTAGAAAGTGTAGAAAATAGGTTGAATGGATGTGAGAGAAGCGAATCAAGTGAAGTGGAAAGAACACAATGCATCGGCAAAAGCTTGATTGCAAAAGAATTATATGATGATGGTTATCCTCTCAGTGATAAAATGCAAGTTATAACCATACGAAATAGTATTTATTCATCTTAGGATTATATTGTTACTTCTTTAACACATAGTAGAAATGAAATAATAATAACATCGCTTCCAGTACTTTTAGAACTTGAAGGAGAAAAATAAATAAGAGGAATAGAAATAGTGAATCATCCAATTTATTAATAACTTGAGACAAGCGTTCTACACAGAATAAGACGAAGGCAAAACAGTTTAAGAAAAAAGAAATGGTTGAAAAAGAAATAAAATAAACCATTTACTGGAAACTGTTTAAGTGTGGAAAAAAAAGGACATTACAAATCACAAAGTTATAAAAAGGAAAAAAACACAAGAAAGCAATGAAATTGTGATGGTAGTCTCAGAAGTAATGCTCGTAGAACCAGCGTCAGATTCATGGTGGGTTGGCTCTACAGCAACAAGACATATATGTAAGAACAAAGATTTGTTTGTTAAACTTAAAGATAAACAAACAGGAGAGCATAGAGTGTGGGCAACAACACATACTACAATATCTTGGGATAAGGTACATGTAAATTTAAAGTGAATGGTTTCGTTATTTTACTTAGTGATGTATTATATGTACCTAGTATTCGTAGGAATTTAGTATCAGTGCTTGTACTAGATAAGAAAGGCTACACAATTGAGTTTAAGTCTGAAACAGTTGTAATAAGTAGGTGTAATGTATCAGTGAAAGGCATGAAAGATCACGATATGTATGTATTGAATATTAACATTAATAAAGTGTTTATTTCTGATTATTCGAATGTTTATATTAATTGTGCATATTTTTAGCATTTAAGATTAGTCCATATAAATAAAATTAAGATGATCAGAATGTATAAAAGTTTATTAATACTACAAATAAACTAAGATAATTTTAATATATGTGAACCATGTATCAAATAAAAAATGAGTAGTAAATCTTTTTCAAAAAGTTGAAAATCCACAAATTTGCTTGAAATTATACATTCTTATATTTGTGGACCTTTTAAAACTAAAATCCATAGAGGAATTGAGTACTTTATTATTTTCTCTGATGACTATTCAAGATATGGGCATATTTGTTTACTCAAACATAAATATAAGGCAATTGAGAAATTTAAAAAATATAAAGTAGAAGTAGAAACTCAGTTGGGTAAACCCATTAAAGGTTTAAATATTGATAGAGAATGTGAATTTGAAGCTTTGGATGACTTTCTGCAAAATGAATGGTATAAGGCACACTTATACCATGTCATATAAGCCTCAACAAAATGGCATTGGAGAAAGAAAAAATAGAACTCTATTGAATATGACGAGATCAATGATGGCATATACTGATCTACCAATATATTTTTTGGATGAAACATTATCGACTGCGGCATATATATTAAATAAAATTGAAATCAAAACAAAATCTCTTACACCTTACTAGATATGGATGGGATATAAACCATATTTAAGTAAACTCAAAGTATGAGATTTTAAGGCACAAGTGCTTATCCTAAGACCATTAAGAAATAAATTGAGAAGTAAAACCTGAAAATGTAGGTTTATTGGGTATGTAGAAAACGGAAGTAGTTACAGATTTTATCATTCTAATAAATGATTTATAGAAAATAGAGATGTCGTTTTCTTAAAAATACAAGCCTTATTACTTCAATTGATCAGTTAGATTTATTAAATGATTCAGAGAATCAAAAGATCTCCACAAAGTCTGACAATGAAAAGTTTGATATTATTCAAATACAGAATAATAAAAATAAAAGAAAGTCAGATGATAATATTTAGGTATTGATGTTGGAGAGAACTAGACAGTCATCGATATTATTTCAAGATCATTATGCACTAAATACCAATTTTAAAATTTTAAAAAATAATCCTGAAAATTTTTCTGAATCAATCAATAGTATCGATTCAGATAAATGGCTTAAGGCCCTGAAAAATGAAATAGAATTGATAAACAAAAATAATATTTTGGAATTAATAGATATTCCAAAAGATAGAAAAGCTATTGGTTGTAAATGAGTTCTCAGAATAAAATTTAAAGTTGGTAGTAATTTGGAAACGTATAAAGCAAGGTTAATGGCCAAGGGATATACCCAAAAACTAGATGTAGACTTTGTGGATACATATTCACCAGTGGCGAAGTTCACATCTGTAAGGATTATCGTGTCTATTATTGTCATAATGAATTTGAATTTACATCAGTTAGATGTAAAGATAATTTTTTAATATGGTGAATTAAAAGAAGATATTTTTATGATTCAACCAGAAGGATTTCAAATTAAAGGATATGGAGAGAAAGTCTACAAGTTAAAGAAGTCACTGTATAGACTTAAGCAATCTTCAAGACGTTGGTACTTAAAGTTTCACCAAAATATTTTAGAAATGAGATATTAAATGAGTCCACTAAATCATTGTATATGCATATGGAAAAATGATAAGAAATTAACATTATTATCATTATATGTTGATGATATATTGATGACAGATATTTATCTAGATATGATAAATTGAACAAATTAATTCTTGAAATTTAAATTTGAAATGAAAGATATGAGTGAATCTGCCTATATTCTTGGTATAAGAATTTCTAGAAATAGAAATTCAAAACTATTGTATTTTGATCAAGAAAAATATCTAAAAAAAGTATTTCAAATATTTAGTATGGAAAACTGTAAATCCTTAAATACACATGTTTGCAAAGGTCATGTTTTAAATAAAAGTATGTGCCCAAAAAATGAGGAGGAAATAAGTTAAATGCTTAAAGTTTCTTATGCTCAAACTGTGGGAAGCCTCATGTATAGAGCTGTAAAAATAAACAGGAGAACCTGTCTGGACTAGTTGATTCAGTCCGGTTTTGGACCAGTTCGGTCTGGGACCTGTGGCTCCATTTTAAAAACCGGTTATAATCGGTCCGGTCTCAGTTTTATGTTTACTAGGATCGGACCAGATCGGTTTGCATATTTATATATTTTTAATTAATTTTTAATATTATATAAGATTTTTAATAATATATCATTTTTATAAACTATAATTATATATGAAATAATGTTATATTATAATTTATAATATAAAATTTTAATCTTAAACATGAACATTTATTTGATCATATGTTTTAAATATTAATTAAATTTTATGGCTTAATAAATTCTCAACATATTTCTTTTGATAAATATATTAGTAATACTAATATACATTAGTATATTAATTACTTTATTATCACTAACATATAGTAATAGTACTATACCAATAGTATTACTATATACTAATAGTATTAGTGTATTATTAATATTTATATATATTAATATATATAACTATAAGAGATTAGAGATTTAATATATATTAAAAACCGAAAAACCACACCGAAAAATTGGACCGAATCGGATTGGAACCAGTAAAACTGGAAATACCGGTTTATAAGGGTAACCGGTGCAGTATCAGTTCTTGAAAATGCAAAATCGGTGTATACCGGTTCAGTTCCACAATTTGTCCAAAATCGGACCTGGTACACCCCTACTCGTGTATACAATGACAAAGTATAAGACCAAATACTTGTCATGCAGTAGGATTTGTAAGCAAATATCAATCCAATCTAGGTAAGGAACATTGGAAATTAGATATTAAGGTATTTACAGTGTACCAAAAATTTGAAGTTATACTTTAGGATCAGTGATCTAGAATTAATCGGCTATAATGATGTTAATTCTAGAAATGATGTAGATGATAGAAAATCTACAATTGGATATATATTTTTATTTGGTGGAACATCAGTTTCTTGGTTGAGTAAGAAACATGGATGTATTGTTAAGTCACTATAGAAACAGAATATATTGCTTGTAGTACTGCAGTGAATAATGTGGTGTAGATGAAACGCTTTATTGAAACCTTAAAGTTGGGTACATCCACAGAATTAATCAATGTGTTTTGTGACAATCAGTCTGTCATCTCATTGATAAAATGTGAAATATATAGTTCCAAAAGAAAACATATTGATGCGCACTGATAAATTGATTAATGAAAAGCACATCGATGTAAACATAATTATGAGAATGCCTGGAAAATTAAAATTATGGTGATACTCAAATGAAAATTTTGGTTATTTGTAAAATCACTAATAAAGTGATTAAGAAAAAGACTTAAGGTAAGTACTTAATAAAATTTCAATACAGGTTAATTAACCAAGTAGGTTGTTGATCATCTGTAAAGTCGCTAATAAGGTGATTAGAGAAAGCCTCAGGAATAGCCTTTAGAGGATGTACTTAACGAAATTCAACGCAGGTCAATACATGTGTTATGTATTTGACTTAAGTCCTCAATTGTGACAGGGATATAGGTTATTGATCTAGTCATAGAGACTTGATGTCGTTCACTAATGTTTTTTTTTAATAAATGAAATCACCCTTTATATATGGTCAGTGGGAGCACATATGGTTAGTGACAAAAGCATGTGCATGTAGAGGCTTGTCATACTTTGATGCTGATCTGCAAGAGTATACAGATGAGAGTTGAGTAGTTGAACGCTTATATTGGTACCAAGGTAAAATACTCAACTGGATCATCACCATTTTATGTGATCAAATGGGAGATGTAATTCTAAGGGGTGTGATCACCAAACGGAATACCTCTTAGAATGACATCATTTCTATGGTAATGGTTCCCATTAGGTGATGGTTGAGGGAGTGTTAAGAGACACAACCTTTTGATTTAGTTAAAAGGTTGTGTCACTTGTTAATGGTCGTGCCATTTGTCAACCATTGTATTATCAATAGTTGTACCTCTTGCCAACTAGTGTCTCATGGCCTATAAATAGGATTAATTGGTGCACAACAAAATTAATTAATTCCATTTGTCCATCACCATTTTATGGGACAAATACATTCACGAGAGTGTCACCATATTGTAATAGGAGTTGTCGTGGTAATCTGGGAAGCTTTGGGGGTAGGGGTGGGGGTGTGATTCGGGATGCGGTTGGTAATGTGCAAGGGGCCTTCTCAACTCATTTTGGCCTAGGTACTAATATGAGCCTGAGTTACAAGCTATTACAACAGGGCTTGTACTGTGCAAGAGGCTTAATTACTTTAATGTTATTATTGAAAGTGATTCCAAGTTGGTCGCGGATTGGCTTCTTGGGGGTAGATGTACTTTGTGGTATCTATGGGACTTTTGGAAGAATTTACACTCTGCTCTTGAAGGGATAAATTTTATGGTGGTTCACCAATATCGAAAAGGTAACCATGTGGCAGATTTTCTTGCACCACAAGGTGAGATGAGGACCAATCTTTGCTACAAGGGTAGCCATAATTTACCTCGGTTACTAAAAGGTATTGTTCGTCTAGATAAGTTGGGTTTCCCCAACCTTAGGAGTTAAAATTTGGTTTTTTTCAAGTGGTTATGTTTTGTTTGTTTCAAGTTTGCTGGCTTTGGTTTTGGTTGTTTTTTAGGAATTTGTACGTTTCTTTTGATACTTGGTTTTGGGTATTTATTGCATATCTTGTAACCAATAATGTCGGTTTGTAACCACGGTCTTTCTCTACCATAAATGAGAGTTTCTTAATAAAATTGGGACGGGATCACTATTGAATAAGTGATCTTCGGCTCTTTTTTTTTTTTTGTTATAAATTGTCAAAATTACATTTGATTTTCGTCCTTTTTTTTCATTTTTCTACCGGCTAGGCATTGGAACAACCCGCAAAGTCTGCCTTAAAATTACTGAAACATAATTAAGAAAAATCCGACCCAATGCAACCCAAACATAGAACAGATATCGCTACCGATCGCATGGAGGAGGTTAAGCTCTGAGCAGATTTTGTCAGCTATGTATAATGGCTTATGCACATCCCCTTTGCAGCTGGCAACCAACTTGCTACTCTCTCTCTCTCTCTCTCTCTCTCTCTCTCTCTCTCTCTCATGTTTTCCTTGTAATTTCAAAGAACATAAGTCTATCTTATTGAACTATATGACAGAGTTATCAAACTTGCTGTGCTCAGGAAGCTCGCGAGTCATGGCCATTTACCTAGGCTGCACACTCAGCGCACCGCATAAGTCATGGTACGTAGAAATTCCAACCGTTCTCGATTAGACCGATTCCTCACAACCACCTAATGACAATAATTAAGGATAAGGCATCGTTTGTTTTTAAGGTTCATTTTAATTCATTTCAACTCATTTTATTTAATTATTATAATTTTTTTAAATTTTTTTACAAAATAAAATAAATAATTAAAAAAAAATTTAATTTTAAAATAAAAATAATATTAAAAATAAATATTCTAATAATTTTTTATTCAATTTTTTAACTCTCATCTTATTTGTAAAAATAAACTAGGC
>QEOT01004541.1:73949-86863 GCA_003123785.1 Pterocarya stenoptera
AACATTAATCTGACATTTATGTCTGTGCACGTGTATTTGGAACGATAGTCCCCGCTAATAATAACTACGATATGGTATGGGAACTATCTTCATATTATCAATTTAATTTTTTTTTATTTTATTTATTTTATTTTTAATTTTATTTAAAACTTAAGAAAATAACTATCAGTAAAATTATAAGTGGTAGTTTTTGAAGTACATATATTATCTACACTTTCAATTAAAAAAGTGATTGATTTAATAGGATTGTTAGAGATATAAAAGAATTTTATAAAAACATCTCATACACTAATGTAGAGTGTGTTAGGTCTCTTACTTTTTTTTTTTTTTTTCTCTCTTTTACCTCTTTCTCTTCTCTTCTCCCTTTCCCAACCTCTCATTGACGTCGTCCTTGTAGCTTCCCACAAATGTCCCCATTGAATCTTCTTCACTCTTTGTCGATGTCATTATCACACCTCTCATCTTTTTTTACCCTTGTCGATGTTGCCCTCTGTTGCAGCCCAGTCATCTACTTCGCCCTTCATCATTGATGTTGGAATGTTGTTGTTATTGTTACTACCCCTCATCGACAAGTACGAGATTTCTCTCTCTTCTCTCAATCGAGCTAAGGAGGAGGAAAGAGAGAGAAAAAAGAGAAAAAAATAAAAATAAGGGAGAAATGTGACATATGTATCACATCAATATACGGGATTCATGTGTATAATATTTTTCTGATTTAAAAGAAGTCCCTTAATCATTTATTTATTGAGAGAAACAAAAGGCATGGTAGGTTGAATGGTAATGATAAAAAATTAAAAAAATGATAATAAAAGAAGAGTAGATAAAGCAAACAATCTATTTATAATTTGTAGGTTATTTTAAATATAATAATAATTTTATGAAATTTAAATTTATTAAAACAAAAATAATATTATTTTATTACATAATTATATACAAATTATTATTTAGCGATAATTTATTATTTCTCTTTTCTATGTGTAACACTCGTCTCTTACAAATACTTGTATATGGGCTTCCAATCCGGGAGGGTGCTCATGGTTAATACAGTAATACCTTGCTTATTTTTAGAGAAAAAATAAGATAAAATAAGATGAGTTGTGATTTAAAGTTAAAAAGTTAGATAAAGTATTGTTAGAAGTTATTTTTTAATATTATTTTTATTTTGAGATTTGAAAAAGTTAAATTATTTATTTTATTTTATATTAAAATTTAAGAAATTTATAATGATTAGATAAAATAAGATAAGATGGATTGTAAAAAATTAAATTATATATTTTATTTTATATTAAAATGTTAAAAAATATAATAATAAAATTAAAATAAAATAAGATATTTTTTAAAAATAAACTAAGCAGAAAAGTGCCTTTTGGATGTTTCATCGGTATGATATTTCTGAAGTCATCTCCGGGCTGACACGTGTAATCACGTAGGACGACTTATCGAGTCCATGGCAGGTCGCATCCGTTGCGTTGATCTTCTGCCCTGCCAACGTATCAAACTTTACAGGCTTTTATCTCACGCTTCTATTCGTACATACTTCTTATATTCGCTCTAGGAAAGAGACACGTGTTCAAATGGTCTCATGGCTCACCTCCGTAACACACACAGCCTAATTCCTAGACGTGGAGAGTTTTGGACTCGGGACTGAAGCAAACGGCCGAGTAGTGGCCAACGAGGAACCGATATATACGGCCCCCGATTCCACTCCGAGGCAAAAAAGTCGTGTGCCGAGTGGTCACGTGACATAAGTACGGCTGTCTCGGCCGAAAGGAACCCTAGGCCATGTTTGTTTTACGGTTTTGAAAAGTCGAGGTCTGATTCGTTTCGTAGTTACTATAAAATCGGTTTCTTTGTTTTGGATAAGACAACACGAACCAAACGGGCCCTTACCAATGTATCTTCTCCTTGTCTATTTATACTTTCTTTCTAGAGAAAAGAGACGAAATCGTAACGTCGTTTTGAAAGCAGAGCCGTCTCCCTCTCTAGTCTCAAGTCTCTAGCCTGTCTCAGACCCAGACCTTGGAATTCTATCTATTTTTCCCGATGTTTCTCTGCTATTTTGGGTTTCGTTTGCAAGAAAACTCAAATCCTTGCCTCTTGTTTTAGCTTTTGTTTATTTTGTGTGTGTAATCCCCCAAAGCAAGCCCTTTTTGTATGGCGGAGTTTCCTCCGAATTTGGACGATGGAGAAGTGTGGCTTCCCTCCGATATTTTTCTCAACGAAGTAGTGCCGACTTCCAGTCTCAGCCACCGTAACTTATCTTGCGTGGACGACCTCGCTGAACGTTTCGCTGCTTTCACGTTGCTCCAGCATCGCCGAAACGTTTCCAATGCTCCCCGCAATCTGTCCCCAAACTTAGAGGTCCCTCCACTCTCTTTCCTTTTAAGCGTTTATATTTGTGCTATTGAACCACCTTGCATGGCTATCTAACACTTCTTTTGGTTCTTTTTTGGTATTTTGCAGTGGTTCAGACCAGAGGTTCAAAAGTTCGGTACGATTAGTCGTGTGCCACAGGAATATATGAGCCTCAACGGCGGTTATGAAAACACTGGTCGCGGTCTATGCGGGTGCGGAGCCAGGCCCCACTCTCCCGTAAACAAACTGCTCTACGAGTACCAGCTCCTGCAACCATCTCAACCTAAGGTAAAGAAAAATGAACAAGAAACAAGAACCCATTGTTTAGAAAAACCAGTTCTTTTATTTGCCGTCTGTAGGAGCTTTTGCTTTTTCAGCTTTAATAAATGAGGGCTTCAGAGCAAGTTTCTAAAACAAGAATTTAATGTTCGTCATTTCTAGGCTGTTGTTGACGGCTTAAGCGCGAGGGTCCTGCGGACTCAGCAAAATCGCCTTTTGCCGTTTCAGGGAAGTACTGGGTTTGGGCTTAGTGGTGGCTATGTAAAAGAGTCTGGTGGTACAGGTGTCTTCATTCCCCGTATTTTGAACACCTCCGCCACCACAAGTGCCGTAGCTAGTGATATAAGAAAGCGAAAGGGTGAGTTATCAAACCTACGCTTGAATTTTTTTTATCTTTTTTTGTTTATTTCAACTGTTTTACGCTTGTGTGTTTCTTTAAATCTGCATTATGGGATATTTCTTCTTTGCTCTTGCGTTCAAACAGTCGAGGTAAAGCATTGCTGGGAAATTAGGAAAGCATAGGTGGGTAATCAACTAATAATCAGTCTGATTGTACATGGTGTTTGTACAGGCATCATTTGGGCTTGCATTTATTTATTGACATTATTCTTGGTTTTGAAACCCTTATTTTTTCAATGGGAGAAGCCGTTCTGTGTCTTTTACAAATTGAGATGCCAGGTGACTGGCTCATTTTAACATGTAGTTCTAATTCCAAACGTTTTGTTTCATATCATATCGGATTCCTTTTGCAAGTGATCAAAGAAACAATGTGAGACATAAGTGCATCTTGCTTTTATTTTTGTGTACCTACCATCGTTTCATTTCATATCGGATTCCTTATGCAAGTAATAATAGAAACAAATGAGTGTGTGCTTTTACTGTTTCCTATTTGTATACGAAATGAATTGTCCGGTGATCTGCATTGGATTTGTATGTTTGGACAGTGACATGTCGAGTATCTACTATTGTATTATCTTGCCGGAGAATGTAGAGAACTCTTTGATTTTTCAAAAGGCACTGAAAATGGGGGAAAGTTTAGGTTGTGTTCTTTTAAGGGATGTTTGAAAATTATTGATGTCTCATCCCATCTCGTGATCTTTCCAAATACTATTCAAACAAAAGTACTTTTAAACTAATCATCACAATTTTTTAAAATTTTTAAATAAAAATTAAAAAATAATTTAATTTTTTCAAATTTTAAAATAAAAAATTATATTATAATAATATTTTAATTTTATAATATTTTTTATTGAATTTTTCTCTTTCTTTTTCTAAAATTTCATAAAACAATAGCTCAAATTATCTCCTATAATTCACAAACCATCCTACTACTATTCATAAAATTTTGTCTCATCTCATTCCCATATCCCTAACACCATCTTTGTTTTGATGGAGTTCATGTTTATATATCTATTCCAGTTCTGAGAAATGAACGGGAGATTCAAGTAAGGGGGAACTCCCTCAAAGGAATTGATGTAGCCAAGCAAAGGGAAAGTCATTGTTATCTTCCTCCTGAGATGTGTTTGCCGCAAGACTGGACTTACTGAACTCATCTATTTCAAACTCGTCTTTGCTATAAAGTGATCTTCTGGCTTGAGGATGATATTAAGTAGAGCTCAAGGAAAGAAGAAAGGAAGGTCAAAATAATCTTTTGGGTATCGTGCAGTAGAGCTAAAGAAATGGAAGTTTAGAGAACTTAGGTCTCTGTTTTTCTTCCCGATGCTTACCTTTGTAGAAATAAATAAATAAGTTCTTGGAAGGTTGTCTTTGTACGTAGGAAATTGAACTGTTTCCTCAGCTGGGTAGTTTATTAGTATTCTAATAGTATATTAGTAGGAAAATGATCCAATCATAAATTAGTATCTCGTCATTAGTGTAATAATTTGATGTTTCTTGGAAGTCCCACCCTTTATTCTGTTTGATAGTGATTTATCTTTTGTGGGATTTAATGTTAATGACAGATGGGGGAGTGGACATGCCCCCAAAAGCTCTTTTGGCGTTTTCGTTTGGTTTACTGACTTTGGGTGAAAGACAAAAGAGGAAAACATTAATGACCCATTCTGCATGGGAATGGTACATGAAAATCAAACTCCTCTTTGTTTTGCTTGTGAATCAAATGCGACTCTCAAATTCACCCCCATTTTTTACTTGGCAATTTTCATCGAACCAGCATGCTTATTGAGAAAAGGGTAATTGCTTAGATATAGTTCGCGCAAGTCTTGCACACGAAAGTAGATCTACAGTTAATAAAGTAATTTTTTTTAAGGTTAGTTTTAGATTTATCCAACTGTATATATCCATTCTTCTTAAAAAAAAAAACCATTCGGCCATCCTATTCTATTATGTTAGACATGGGCATCCTATGCTATTATGGCAGGATAGTTTGCACGGTAGTGGACCGCTTTGATCATGAACTAAACAAAGAAAGGAGACAGCCAACAACCTTCCATGCATATAAGGGTGACTCGAAGGGACTGTAGAAGCGGATTCGGTTTATTAACACGAAGCTGTGACAACTATAGGAATTTTCTTATTCCAAAAATTTTATTCTCAATTTTGAGTTATTAATTTTAAATTTTGAATGTTACCTAAAAATATCTTAAAGATAATTTTGAACTGTGAAATTACCAGCCATTTGTCTCAAAAGTTTAAGATAAAGAAGTAGATTTTATTATTTATTTTATATCAACATTTTGTAAATTAATTATTAAATTTACAAAAATTGCATATTTATATAATAAAATATACCTAAGTTTCATTTTTATAAATCAATAATGTAATTTTTATTTTTTAAAATAAAAATTGAAATTAATTGAAGTGAAGGGTAGGTTCCGTTTCGATTAAGAAGTTCGACTCATTTTATAATTATAATTTTTATAAATTTTTATGGAAAAGTCTACTCGTCCCGCTCTTAGGTCCTGTTGTGTTATTTCACTGGACGTAGAAAGTAATTTATTCATTTTAAAACACATAAAGCAACGGTACTGACTTTCATTTTGGCTTTTCTCCCGCGCTGCCTCTGCACTTTTTCTCTCTCGCCCATTGACCCTGTGAGCCCAACAATCATCTCCGTCCTCATCTTTGCACATTTTTTTTCCCACCATTTCACCCACCCAGACCCACCATTTCGCCGTCTACATCCCAAACAATTTCGTGGGGTTTCATGAACACTCTCCCTCTCTGCTCACACTTTTTAACCTACGATAATACTCTGGCTCAAGCTTCGGCGTTATTCCCCGCTTTAACTCTCCACCTTCACTCTTAATTCCCTTTCAACTCCCTCGCCACCGAATTTTCTATCATTCCATTCGTGAAACACTCTCCACCTCGCTCCAGCCATGGCCTCCACGATGACTTCCTTCTCCCGGGTCAGTCTCGGTCTTTCACAGTCGATTCAGACCAAATGCTACAATACAAATGCCCTCTTTGTTCAGCCTCTGCGGCTCCCCGGCTCTCTTTCGTGAAACCCAAATCTGTCAGGGGCCTTGAAGTCACTGCAACTATATAGAAACGGTGCCTTTCCAAATGGGTTTCAGAGATTCTGTCGGACTTCTCTGTTGCTTGTTTTTTGCTGTGAAGCTTCAAATGGAAGGGTAGCTCTTTTTTATTTTCCTTTAACTTACAAAAAAATTAATTTTTTGAAGTTTTTTTTTCTTTTGTATTCTTGTTTGTGGCAATAACATCAAGATAATAATTGTTTTATTTTATTGATTTGGTCACTTTCTTTCCATTGATTTATTTTCATATTATCGATGTGAATGAGAAAACATTAATGTTAGTTCTACAATTGGATGATTTGGGTCTCATCCTTGGTTGATAATGGCAAGCAATTGTCCCATCCCCATAAGTGGCAAAAGAGAATACGCATAAGATGGTGGAGATATAGCATTTGATGAAATCCTTGGAGCAGAAGAATGGGCTTGCTCGCCGGATTTTCTCTAAGGCTAGAGTTGACAATACCCGCCTTCTCGAGGCCACTGATAAGTTCATCAAACGTCAACCAAAAGTAATGGTGGGTCTGGACGGGTGAAATGATGGGTCTGGGAGGAAAAAAAAAAGTGTAGAGATGAGGACAAATATGAGGTCGGAGATGGAGCTGTGGTCTGGAGATGAGATCGGAGATGATCGTTGAGCTCACGGGGTCGATGGGCGAGAAAGAAAACGTGCAGGGCATATGGGAGGGAGAAATTTCGAAACGAACCTGTTACATTGTTTTGTGTGTTTTAAAGTGAATAAATTACTACGCCTAGTCGAGCGGGATAATGCAATGGGACTTAAGAGTGGGGCGAGTACCATTGTCTAATTTTTATATAAAATATAATAAATAAATTAATTTTTATAAATTTTAAAATAATAATAATATTATAAAATAATATTTTATTAACTCATCTAAAATTATTTTATCTAATTTATCTTTCAATCAAAACGGGCGCGGTCCCACTTGTGGTTGAGGGTCCCTATTGAAAGTGTGTAAGAGGACCCCCGCCCATCGACCATCCTTTATAAGTAAGTAATAACGATTTTCATCACCTCTGTGTATTTCGATGACAGTCCCAAAAACAATGGAGGAAACGGATTTACATCTTCTACATTTAAATTGCGAATTCTTAAATTTTGTGTATTTCGTTTTACTTTTTCTCACCAACCAAACAGAGAGAAAGAGAGTGGTGCAAAATCCGGTGACTACAGAAAAATGGGGGTACCGTGCCACAGGCAATAGAGGCCTTGAGCGCTAGAGCAGATCCATCAGAGAGTCTCTGCAGAAGAACCAGACCATCACGGACAACATGGTCTCCGACTCTCCATTCTCGGTTCCTTCGACCACCGCCTCTCAGCCCTCGAAACCGCCATGCGTCCCACTCAAGTACACTTTTCCTATCCCTGTTTCGTTGCCGAGGAAAATAGAGGAAAAAATCTCCAGTGCGAGCGAAAAGAAAATGATAGAAAAGCCTACGAGTTTCATGTTTTCAACACTTTTCCTGTACAAATGTTTTAAACGATGGAGAAATGCAATGCAATTTGTTGAAATGGTTTTTGTGTTAGTCTCTGCTCTCTAATGCTCCTAATGAGATCTACATGATGAATTCTCATGCAAAGCGTTTTGATTTTTAGTTATATATGTATATGTATGCATTTTCTGTGGCTATGGTAGATCCGAACGCATTCGATACGGATGGCGCATGAGAATATCGATAAGACATTGAAGGCTGCAGAGGTTATATTGGGGAAATTCGACCTCACGTGCAAGGTTGGTCTCTCTTTTCGTTTTGAGTGAGCAGTAAGTGTGATGACAGGAAAATAAATAATGTTTCAGCCACTTTTTACGATGGACGTATTTAGTCTAGTTTAGACTAAAAACTTGATTAATTATTTGACAATAGCGAGTCCGTCCCTTTTGTTGGGGGGCGTGTATGGTCTTGTTTAGACCATTTTGGAACGTAGTCAAATTGTATGTTTTATGTGAAAGTGATGTATACTCAACTGCGAAAAGGAATCGCATTGTTCTACTTTGCCTTGCCAAATGACGGGAGAATGAGATTTTTTTTTTTTTTAATAGGAGACGGTAGAATGAGATTTTTGATCCACCATGAGCTGTAAAATTATATGTCAATAAAATAGCCATCTTACTTGGAAAAAAAAAAAAAAAATCTCTTTGGAAGACAAAAGTTGCAATTTGGAGCCGGCAGTCTCCCCGGATAACGCAGAGAATTTGAGAAATAAAAGAGTGTCTTGCAATTATTTTTAACACGTAATTCTGATTTTTGATGCTGATTTCTGTTCAATATAAATATGTAGGCAGAGGCGAAGATACTCAGAGGACCACATAGGGCCTTGAAAGTTACCTAGAAGCAATTGATAGGCTGAGAAGCATTGTTCATTTTTTCAGCAGCAATAGAAGTTTTAACTTTAAGAGTAGTGGAGGCATCCTTAACCAGACAAATACCTTGCTTGTAAAAGCGATCTCAAAACTTGAAGATGAGTTCAGACAGCTGTTAACAAATTACAGGTTCATTTTCTTAGATAACTACTGCTGCGTTAATTTTGTCTTATGGGGCAGCTAATCAGCCTAATCTATTGAAACTTCCCCGTGTTGCAATTACCTGTCATGCTGTTCTAATCATATGAGGAACTGCACTAGCTACATAATTCTTTTCACTATTTTTTTGGCATCTTCATGGACCTTTTTTTGTGTTGCGCTGTGAAGGCTGATAGATCTAACCAGCAAAATTTTGTTTTTATATGTTTTATTCTTGTTTCTTACTTTTCGTCAGGGCAGACTAGGTCTAGTACCTGACTTTTCTTTTCTTTGACTAGTTATATAAATTATGTTTCACATACACAACATTGCTTAATAGATATGATAAAAACAAATAATAATAATAATAAATGGAAGGATTTAAAGCATAAATAACAATATTTGACAGAACTTATGTCTACCAACTGCCGAGTGACTGTACTAGAACTTCACTATTTAACTCACTTTAGAGTTTGGGTTTACCAAGTAGCACATAAGTGTACTTTATTTGATTATTCAAACCACTTTTATTTTGAATCTTTTGATCAGTAATGGTATTATTTGATAGGTCTGTAAAGAATTTATGATAATTTTAAATCCTTGTTGCCTCACTTTTGCTTATGAGATTTCTAAGCTGAGATGCAGATCAACTTATCATTTCCTCTTTATGCACTCATGGATGAAAAGGAAAACAATTTAGATGAAAGCTTTTTAATTGATCTTAAAAACCTTTCGGTAAGTGACAATTTCTTAATTGATTAGTTGGAACATTGTTCCTGTACACCTGGTGCCATTAAAAAAATATATATAGGAGATCTTCCAAATGAAAATATAAATGGATATGTTTATTTCATTTTTCATTTAGCTACATACCATTTCTAAATTTTCATCTTTTGTGGGACGAAAGCTGTTATGAATGGACTACCTATAAGCTTAGATTTGTCATTAAATGTCTAAAGAAAATAACAGTATACCTTGTTTTCCTTTTGTTTCCTGCGCATGATGCACCTGTTAAGTTATGGTTGGCGGAACCATCATAACATTGAAGTTGGGACACCCATTACATTTTGAAGCCTTATGCCTAATTTTCATAGAACAAAGGCTGGTGAGGTTCTCTGCTTTTGTGAAAACGTCAGGGTTGAAACATGTTTCTAACGTTTATTAGTGGATGCTGCCAAAGGAGTTGGCAATGCCACATGTAAAAGGGAAGAGACTCATAGAATGGCAAAGGAAAACAGAGTTTTTGCACAATTCAATTTGATTTCTTTCTTTTTGGATCTGTGATATGATATATATCACCTTTTCATTTCGAAATGAAAAATAAATTGAGGCAGCTGTTTCTTTGATTTAAGAGGTGATTACGTGTTCTGTTATCATAGGGAATGATACAGTTTGCTTTTTCTATTTTTTTCTTCCGCTTACTATAATTTTTCGTCTTTTTTTAATAGGTATTAATTATTATAAAAGAATTATGGTTTAATTGATTACAATCATATACTTTTTTAAAATATCAGGGACACTCGTGCTTCGGTTTTGGAACAGAGTCTTAGAAAATTAGGTGTGGAAAGACTTGTGAAGGACGACGTCCAGAAAATTCAGGGAGAGGTTTTGGAGGATTCGCAATTGGATATATTACATGCGCATTGCTGTGAGTACTTATTTGTAGCTGAACTGGTACTTCTGTTGGTTTCATAACTACTAATTGTGCATGTAACAGGCCATGCTGCTCTTTGCAGGGGAAAATAAAGTCTCCGACCAAATATTCGATGGCATTGATTCTCTCAGGGATCAGTGTTTTGCCGATGTCACTGCAAACAGTGTCTCTGCTCCTCAGCTTTTGGGAGGCTATTTCCAAGAGCAAGAGATCACCGAAAATTGTCTGTTCTTTAGGACATGTATGAGATAATGAGAGAACTCCAGCCAGAGGGATGAGAAATTAATTTCGACATTAGCATATCAAAATTAATTAGTTCAATTGTCAACCGATAACATAAAAAATTTTCCTCATAACTTGGGGATTATATCTAAAAACTTTTGACTTGCTGCCTTGCTTCCCCAGTTCTACTGGTTAAAGCTTATCCATTTTGATTGTCATGCCTTCTCGTAGCTGTGTTGTGTAATATTTTACTTTGTCAAATTTCACTGTTTTCTTTTATTCATTCACAGGCTAATACAGACATGCGCACACTTATCCATGAAATAGTTATTGCACTTCTGAGCGCTTTTTAAACAAATTTATATTACTGTCTCTAAAAAAAAACTCTGGTAGGGAGTCAATGCATCATAAAAGAAGCATATTCAGATTGGTCTGCTTTCTGTTTAATAACTCAGAAAGATGACACTTCACATTTTCCATTTTTGTTTTTTTCCTCTATTTTTTATGGGTAATGGCCAGAGCAGAATGGAACACTTTTTTGGAAGCGGCTAGCTCAGGCAGCCCAGGAGACCTTTGGTGATTTTGAAGAAGCAGTTGAAAAAGATGCCACCAAAACTGCTGTACTTGATGGGAATGTTCATCCTTTGGCCAGCTATGTGATAAATTACGTAAGTTTCTTGAGTAAGTTGTATCACTCTGCTTTCCACTTCCTGTAGCTGGCCTGTTGGGCTCATGGCCCTTAATTTTTTTGCGGTAGTTGATTGTTTAGTGTAAGTAACATTACAGGTTATCTTTCTCTAATTTATAATTGTAATGGTTACCGTCTGAGACAAGTTGTCTTGTCTACATATCTTATCTATATTGTTTCTGTGTATGGGCTTTATTCTGTTCGATTTCATTCTAATATCACTCCAAGCAGTTTCCTTTATGTTCTACGGAGACCTGTTTTGCTCCCACCCAGCACACACACATCAACCTCTTTTCCTGTTTCTTGGTTTTGTCACTGCTACAATTGTCTTTGGTCATTGTCGTAGCTTTGGTCAAACAAAATGCATGACTGTTGGGTATCTCATGTGCTCAGTTACCAAACGACATTGAAACTGCTTTTTCAGGAGTTCAATGATTCTGATTCGGAAGCTCAGTTATCATCCATAACCACAAGGATTATGCAGGCGGTGCAGTGTAACCTTTATGGAAAATCCAAGCAGTACAAAGATCCTGGATTGACACAATTGTTTGATCTTTTGAACAACATTCATTACATAGTGAGATCGGTTCGGAGGCTAGTTATATGTTTAGCTTGTTCTATCATTTAGCAATGGGCATTTCTTCATACTTGTATGTGCAATTCTAAAAAAAAATATATTCACAGGTCAGAGGCAAAGGACTCTTTGGGAGATGGCTGGGTGCAGATACACTCAGCAGCGGTATAGGAGGGTTTCTTGGGCAAGGTTTTGTTTTATTTTTTATTTAAACTTGTTGCATCAGAATGTCTTTGCTTTCTCCTGACAATTCTTGAAGCTGGTCCTGGAAACATGAACTTGTTGAGAATGTTTGTAAAATCACCACTCTTTGGTGGAGTCCGAATGTCATATATATATATACAAGTGCTGCTATACAATTGATAAGGAAAGAATCACAAAGAATAACAAACGGATTACAATCGGATTACAAGCCTACAATTAAGGGTCAACTATAACAAGTTAGGAAGGATGGCTAAGAATCAGGAGAAGATTATGAGAAATCCTTAACACCCACCCGCAAGCTAAGCGTGGGATTAGAGGACACACGTAGCTTGGATCGAAAGAACGTGAAGAGAGGTCGTGAGACACTCTTAATAAAAACATAAGCAACCTGAAGTGTAGTAGGAATGTGTTGAGTGCGAATCCGACCAGCAACCACAAGTTCTCGAAAAAAATGATAGTCCAGATCAATATGCTTAGAGCGCTTGTGAGAGACTGGGTTGGAGCTTAAGAAGATGGCACTCTTATTGTCACACAGAAGAAGAGGACGAGCTGAAACGGAGACACGCAGGTCACGGAGGAGGTGGTCTAACCATAGAACTTCAGCAGCAGTGGAAGCCAAGGCACGATATTCAGATTCGCAGCTGGAGCGAGAGACCGTGGGTTGCTTTTTGGCGCTCCAAGAGACAAGATTATCACCCAAATAGATAGAGTATCCAGAAATAGAGCGCCGAGTGTCAGGACAGCCGGCCCAATCAGCATCAGAATAGGCAGTAATGCTAGCGGAAGAGGAGGCAGTGAAGGATAAACCAAAGTGGAGAGTGCCCTTGACATAACGAAGGATGCGCTTCACAGCCTGAAAATGTTCATCAGTGGGAGCATGCAAATATTGACTGACAGAATTGACCGAGTGAGCAAGATCAGG
>QEOT01004541.1:93542-112578 GCA_003123785.1 Pterocarya stenoptera
ATTACAGGTTATCTTTCTCTAATTTATAATTGTAATGGTTACCGTCTGAGACAAGTTGTCTTGTCTACATATCTTATCTATATTGTTTCTGTGTATGGGCTTTATTCTGTTCGATTTCATTCTAATATCACTCCAAGCAGTTTCCTTTATGTTCTACGGAGACCTGTTTTGCTCCCACCCAGCACACACACATCAACCTCTTTTCCTGTTTCTTGGTTTTGTCACTGCTACAATTGTCTTTGGTCATTGTCGTAGCTTTGGTCAAACAAAATGCATGACTGTTGGGTATCTCATGTGCTCAGTTACCAAACGACATTGAAACTGCTTTTTCAGGAGTTCAATGATTCTGATTCGGAAGCTCAGTTATCATCCATAACCACAAGGATTATGCAGGCGGTGCAGTGTAACCTTTATGGAAAATCCAAGCAGTACAAAGATCCTGGATTGACACAATTGTTTGATCTTTTGAACAACATTCATTACATAGTGAGATCGGTTCGGAGGCTAGTTATATGTTTAGCTTGTTCTATCATTTAGCAATGGGCATTTCTTCATACTTGTATGTGCAATTCTGAAAAAAAATATATTCACAGGTCAGAGGCAAAGGACTCTTTGGGAGATGGCCGGGTGCAGATACACTCAGCAGCGGTATAGGAGGGTTTCTTGGGCAAGGTTTTGTTTTATTTTTTATTTAAACTTGTTGCATCAGAATGTCTTTGCTTTCTTCTGACAATTCTTGAAGCTGGTCCTGGAAACATGAACTTGTATGCTAGGTGTTGAGCGTGCATGATCTTTTGTTTCTAGCAGCATATAATACCCTCTTGAAACTCCTGTTGAACTTTAATGGTGCTTACTGTACTGTGAATGGGTGCTAGTAATGCCTATACAATATTTTATCACGGATATTAGAGGTGTCGTTCATCTCTCTGAGGTAATCTACTCAATGATTTTGCTAATCTGCTTCTGTGTTTTACTCCACAGATTCTTCAATGTCTTTCCGTTCAGTGTTCTACTTCATCAGGAGGTGGCATTCCAGTCGGGGTCCGCTAATGAGTGGGAGGGGGTCCCCCTCGGATGTTACGGTAGTGCCAGCGGAGTTTCTAGAGCAGCAGTGAAAGGCAGGTTCAAGACATTTAATACCCAATTTGAAGAACTTCATCAAAGGCAATCTCAGTCGACAGTTCCTGATGGTGAGTTGCGAGAGTCACTAGGGCTGGCTGTCGCTGAAATCCTCTTGCCTGCTTATAGATCCTTTCTTAGACGTTTCGGGCATGTTTCTTATACAGTAATACTTATTGCCTCTATCTTTTTGTCTTTTTGGTATATACAAATGTGTTTTTGTGTTACAGGCCAATGATTGAGAATGGGAAGAACCCTCAGAAGTACGTCAGATTCAAATCCTGAAGATCTTGAACGCATGCTGGGTGAATTCTTTGAGGGTAAGACCTGGAATGAACAAAAGCGGTAAATGGATGGTAGGACATCTCTTTTTTATTTAAAATCTAGACGTATGATACCTAACGGTATTCTTGCACAATGACTAGATCAAACTATATACATACATACATATATATTAGATAGGGTATATTCATGCTCCGTTTTCTGAGGCTTCTTTTTTCTCTTTTCTTCCTTCTTTCCCCCTTCTGATTTATGTTATTGTTTCCCAATTTAATCAAAATATTAATACGATTGTGTTATTGTGGGTGCCCGCCAAATTCATTTTTAGATCCATCTTTGAAAGAGATCAGAGATGAGAAAATTAGGAGAGAAGAGGTAGTCTGGGGTGGACAGAAACTTAAAAGAAGTACTGGACTGGTTTCCTCGTACTGCCTGCCTGCCGTGCCTGGTGCTTACCACACTCGTCTCAACTAATTTTTACATTTAGCATCCTCTCTGACCGCCATCTTTTCCGATTTCTAAGTAAATCTTCAAAATATTCTGGAAATATCTCCGTTCTTCTTACATACAGCGCTTTAAAAATATGCTGATATTCGTATATGATTTTTTGTTCCTTCGCAGAACTCTTTGTAATGTTTTGTTTTCCCGCATTACTTGATCGCCCACCGATCGATAGCTGTATATAAATGAATGTGAATCGAGAATGGCTCAAAACAGGAAAATTATGAAAGTTGCTGGAACGTACAATGAAAAATAAAAGATCATAAATAATTAGAAATCTCCACTCATGCTCTCTCTTTGTCTGTGCTTCGTTTGCACACATTTGAATATGACCTTGAAGAGTTGTGAATAGTAGTGAGAGGAATGAAAAAATAATAAAAAATAATAAAATATTCTGAAAATACTATTCTTTGTACCCAAACAATCCTTAATGTCCCCAACTCACAGCTGTTTGCCAAATGGGACGGCGACGGAATGGCGATGTTAACTTGAAGATTCTCTTTCAACCTTTTTCCGAGCTTTGTGAACTACAAGGGAGACACTCTCCCATGTGCATTGTCCTTTATCTCTCACAAGGCGCCAGGTGTATTTATTGTTTTCTACAGGACGGCAAATATTTATATTTTTTGGTTATATATTATTTTATTAATAAATTCTAAACAAAATGTCTCTCTGACTTGCTATTTACGGAAGGATTACTATCTTTTTTTATTATTTTATAGTGTATTTAAAATTTTATTATTATTTTTAAAGTATTTTTTTAACATTCTTAATTATTAAAAAATATTAAAAAAATATATAACTTCACTAATACTCATTTTTTTAATTATTAAATAAAAAAAATAGTAAATGAATGGGAAGATGTTAAACGCAAGCGGTAAAGATGGCTTTCGACAGGCAGTTAAATATTAAATTGAAACCACTAAAAGAAAATATCTGCGGCAAGAAATCATTGAATTAACGGGGCCAGCTGCCGACAGACGAATAGCTAAAGAATACAGAACATTTGTATGTATGTATATCCTTGTTTGTATCAGTTTTGTTGGACTTTAGCGTACGGCCGCCGTAGTCATAATCATGTAAAGAAGCTCCATGCAGGTAATGCCAAGTATGGATCGCTAGCTTCGTAGGAAAAACTGTAATCTTGTCCTCTCATTTAACAGCCTGCCAAATCAAATTAATCAATTTCATCGACAACGTCTGCGCTTTACATTTCTTGCCAGCTTTGCTTAACATAGAAAAACCCTGCAAATGCAATGGGCAGACGCGCTTCCCGCGTTTTGTAATCTTCTTCTCTGTTCTCCTTGATTTCCCATTCATTTTGTTGGACAATTTCAATTATTGCTACGAAAGAGAAACCCGGAAAACCTAGATCATTGCTAATCATGGCTTCTCGTTCCGATGACCAGCCCGATAAAGAACCTGGTCAGCCCTCGGATGCGAACCAGAATAACACTCCGACAGCTCCCAACGGTCATCCCCAACCTCCGACGAGTCATACCCCCGTTATGGGGTACCCGTACCCGAACCCATATGGGCAACCCTATCATGGTTACCCTCCCAATGCAAACAATGCTGCCTACCCTTATAATTGTCAACCACCGCCAGCAGCCTATTATCATACCCAGTCATCCCATCCCTCGAGCCGCTCAGGCTTCTTTCGTGGCTGTTTAGCGGCAGTGGTTATATTCGTAGTCCTTTCGTTCCTGACCAGTCTCGTCCTGTGGTTTGTTCTACGTCCAGAATTACCAGTTTTCAGAGTAGACACGTTCACCGTTTCCAATTTCAACGCCTCCGAGGATTTCGATTTGAAGGCTATATGGGAAACCAACGTTACTGTTTGGAACCCCAACCATAAACTGAAAGTTTACTTGAATGAAATTGAGAATTTTCTCTTTTACAACGATGAACTATTGACGGCCTCGTATGGGGAGCCTTTGTTCCTGGATACAAAGGGACAAGGCGTATTGCATGTGAAGCTATCCAGGAATATTAACCCGTTGGATCCACACCCAGTGCTGGATAAGTTGGTATTGAAGGAGATTAGCCTTGACCAAAACGCAGGCTCGATGAGCTTCAATTTCAGGATGGTGGTGCCGACGGCATTACGTAAATCATTGTGGACGACGCGCAGAACACTCAGAGTTTTTTGTGATGAACTGAATGTTGGTTTTGTGGGTGCCTCTGGCAATGGAACGTTTCCTGCTGGCCAGTCTAGGGCTTGTGCGGTTTATGTGTGACAATTATAAGATTTTTTTAAATAAAATTTTTATTTCATTTTATTCTTGATTTTTTTCACCTTATGTATCTCGCTACTTAAGGCAAAAAATATTTTTCTCAGTCCGGATTGACTATTGAGAGATACATACAAATGAAATAGGATCTACAATATTTTTATTTTTTTAAGCTAACATTTCAAAGATGAACTAAGTGGTTACAAGATATTAGATTCAATAGGATAAAAGTCATCAACAATCATTCCAAAATAAGCAAATACAACACAAGAGAAATAAAAAAGATGGTTTTGGGGTAAAAATTTGGCTCCCACCAATTTTCCAATAAAGAAAATCTGCTTGAAGCGATTTTTGCATAGTCTAATAAACGGATTATAAAACTACGACTAAAAGTTACAGTAGATTATCGTGTGCTGCATATTACTGGTTTGGACTGGTTGAAGGAGCTAGATTTTCACGACCACTTTATCTTGATCATTGGTTAGGAAAAGAGAGAACATAGGGAAGTAACAATTGGAAGATGGGTTGATACGTCGGTAGAGGATTGTCACTAGCGGTGGAGGCGGGTGTAGCACACGTGCCACTCTTAGAAAGAAGGAAAACTCGGATCTAAGAAATCCGAAGCCGCTGACCCCGATAGTGCCGCACGTGGTGCGTGAGCCTCACGCGCACTGTGAGCTGTGCGTGAGATGCATGCGCCTCTCATTTGGTCAGTTTTCTTCTATCGTCCGATAAATTCAATGGCTAAAAAATCTGGTGGTAGGGTGTGTGACGGTCGTAGGAAGCTAGTAAGCAACAAATTGGTGCATCTTGGTACTGTAAACGGAAAACTAAGTAAAAATCAAAAAAGAAAAATTGATGTACCTTTCTGGCATTGGCTGAATAGGAGGAGGGAGGGAGGAGCCGAAGCTCCACCCCCCTCTGGGTGGAGAGGCTGGGATGGCCGGGTCTCTGGTAGAAAAAAAAAAAAAAAAAAAAACTCTTTTGGAGAGAGAAAACGTTAACCGAAAGTATTCGATGGGAATACAACTTAAATAACATTGTCGAAGAGATTCATTAATTGAAGAAGAAGAAGAAGAAGGGATATTGCATGAGAAGGAGAAGAAAACTGAAACGTAGTAAACAAAAAGAGATTGAACAAAATATTTGTTGCCATTTCCAAGCAAACAAGAAAGCCATATGTTAGAGCACAAATTTTCATGTCACCAATGACAAAAATAGTATTTGTATGTACATGTATATGTATACAAAAATATACAAAAATATATATATGTATGTACATGTATATGTATGTGTATATGTATTTGTATATGTATATATCTAGGGTTTATCCATGCAATGGGTTTAGAGCTTTCCTTGTTGTTTGGCGATGGTTAAAATAGTTCTTCTATTAAGCTGACTATACCACAACCAAACTTATGTTTTATTTATTCCTAATAAACTAAAGGAATTTTCAATTCATCATCCCTACATTACATATTTGTTAAGAGAAAAAAAAAATAAAAAAGTAAAAACTAAAAGTAGGTATGTGGTGTTGGAAAATAGACATTTATTTGAGGTAGTTGATAAGTTTCTTTCTTGAGGGATGGAATTGGACAACGTTTAGGTTTTGTTTGGTTACACATATGAGATGAAATGAGAAACCTATGAATATTAGTAAAATAATTTTAGTTAAGATGTTTTATGAGATTTTGGGAAATGAGAAAGAAAATATTGAGTAAAAATATTATAAAGTAAAAATATTGTCAAAATATAATTTTTTAATATAATTTTCGTTTTGAGATTTGAAAATATTGATTTATTTTTTAAGTTTTGTTTGAAAATTTGAAAAAGTTGTAATGATTAGATGAAAAAATTAAAAAGTGTTGTGGCTAAATAATATTTGAATGTTGAGGTGAGATGATTGATATATGATCCAAATCACTTGTAAAACCAAACGTGTCCTAAGGAATCGATTAACCGAATGCTTTTTCTTTATTTGAGTAGGTACTGTAGTGCAGGTATCAATTAACCAAATGTAAAACCAACTTTGCCGTATTTTGACGTTGAGGTGATCTCATATATGGATAGTAATATTTTATAAATTTTATTGAGATGTTTTTTAATATAAGAGTTTTGTTATATATAATTATTTTTACGTATTTTTTGTACATTTTATTAATTTGATTGGTTAAAATAATTATTTTATATTAAAAAAATAACGCAGACAATTATATTAATAGAATATATAATGATAACTGTATATAAAATTTTTATAAATGTAAATAATTTGAAATATGTATTTGAATGTAAAAAATGAATTGAAATAAATTTTAATTTAAAAGTTAAAAAAATAATTAATTTTATTAATAATTAATTTAAGATAGATTAAGATCAATTCATCCAAACACAGCCTAAGCTTACCGTTACAGAATAAATCCTGTCTCTTCTGAATTTAATGTCAACCAGTCGGGACTGGGGACTTCTATTTGACTTAGAAGTTAGACCCACCCATAGGATTTATCACACGCCACGTGTACAAGAGTGCCGTTATAGCCACCCAACTCTTCAGTACTCTCCCCGTATCGAAATCGCATCACTGATCCTCTCTCATTCTTCTCTTCCTTTCACCTACTTCCATCATTCCATGAATACGATGGCTTCGGCAGCAAGAGCAACAACAACCGGAGCCCCAGACAAAACGGTCATCGGCTACCCGGCTCTGTCCAACCACGTCGCAGCCGGTTACCCAGCCGCCGGGACAGCCTACCCGTATGCGGACCCACCTCCTTCCTCCTATCCACAAGCCTACCGTACTGCGGGCCCTCGCCATAGCCGCAGTCGGCCCTCCTTCCTCTGCCATCTCATCGCCGCCGCGACCGTCCTGTTCGCGATTTTCGGCCTAGTCTTCTTGATCACCTGGCTCGTCCTCAAGCCCCGCCTACCGGAGTTCCGGGTCGACTCGGTCTCTGCGTCCCCTCTCAATTCGACCCGCTCCCAGTTAACCGCCGCGTGGAACATAACCCTCGTCGTCCGTAACCCCAACACCAAGCTCAGCATCTACTACGACCGTTTGCAGGCCTCTGTTGTCTATAGGGACGGGTCCCTAATCAGTACGATGCCGTTACCGCCCTTCTTCCAACCGAAGAGGAACGAGACCCAGGTCAGGTTCCAACTCGGCGTGGTAGGTCAGTACGTGGGTGAAGACGTGGCGACAGAGATTTCGGACGAGAGAGCTGGTGGGTCGGTGGTATTCGGGGTCACAGTGTTTGCTTGGATGAGGTTTAGGACTGGATCTTGGTGGAGAACGAGTCAATGTCTGCTTCGGGTTTACTGAGATGTTCAAATCGGGTTTGACCCGAGTAAAGCTTCCGGATCTTTGACGAGTCAACCCGGGTCTTGTGAGGTTGATCTTGAGTAGCAGAGTAGTGGTTACTACATAAAGGTTCAAATAGTATACTATACTTCTGTCTTCTGCGATAGACATTGTTGTTTTAAATCAATGAGATAAAAACATAAAATTAGATAGCACTTGCTGTCGTATCGCACAGGTTACTCGTAAAATGGTTATTTTTTTCAACTGGAACGGTGCTATCTGATCCCGTGGTATATAAATAATAATATGTGCTCTAATACGCATATCTCTGAGTTGTTGTGTTGGAAGTTGGATGCTATTGTGCTGGCGTGAAATCCAACTGGGTGCATGTGTTTTCCATATTGTTTTGTTAATATGCAATTCTGCGATTCAAAATGTTGGGAGTTAATTAGATTCTTTGTTCGTAGTTTACTCAGTGGAGATTCGATCAGTTAGAGGCATCTCTTATTTTGTACAAATCATTATTGTTTGTAATCAAAGGTACTGTTCGTGTTCCTACTTTGAGTTTTGCATTCCTTCGTCTTCGGACCGGTCAGTATTTTTTTAGCTTTAGATTGGCTTGAGTTGAGGTTTTGCTGAAAACAGTGTCTTTAATGTTTGCATCTCAAATGATTGTAAACTTTCGCCTTGGGAAAATCATGCTCCAGGCATGCATGCACCTTCGATGCCAGGACAGTTTTGCATTTGAACTATATCTAGTAAAAGTTGGGATAGCTGTCCTTTTTAATTTGTAGGTTTGTAGCTTTACATTTAATGGCATTTGCTATGCTTAACTGTAATAAAAATAAATAAATTCCTTTTTAATTCAGTTTACTTTTTTATACTAGAAACTTGAAATCTTAAATAAATCATCCCATTCTTCTGTTTGCAGTACGCAGACTGTCGAATCTGAATTCAGGCGCTTTAGGTCTCCCTTCTCAATGAGTACTGTTCCTTAAATTATCAACTATGACTAAAATGTGTGTGAGCTTAGCTCAAATTACAATCGAAATGATCTCTTTCTCTCCTTGCTGCACTGCCGCTTCTTGGTGGATGGAACATTATATAATAATCCAGGCTGTTTTGATTGGAATTTCAGCTCTCGAAATGCAAACAAAAAGAGAAGCTAGCAGATATGCTCCAACCATATTTGACGCCTTATTGTTAGTGGCTATGGTCTCATGCATGTCTATTGAATGAATAGAAGCAGGCTAGGCTATTGGGTGGCCAGCTTTTACATACCCGGATTCTAACTTTCGCTTGGATCCATCTGTGGAAGGAAGGTAAGGTTTCTGATGTTTTGGTGATTGAGGAGGTGGTGGGAGTCGTATTCTGGTCATGTTACTGGGCTGCGGTGTTTTGTAAGGCAAGTATAATTATCAGAGACACGAAGCAGCTCCAGTGCTGAATGCAACTAGCTAGAGCGTGTTTTCATATAGTCATTAGCCATAAAGGTCAATAGATAGGTTGGATCCGCATCGAATGAATGTCTATTTCCATGACAACACCTTTAGGTTTTGTAGATTGGGAAATGATACATACCCCGCTCCCACTCCTGCTGGGATTTTTTTTTTGTTTTTTATTTTTTATTTTTATTTCTTGATTAAGAAAATAATTTTTAATAAAAATGTAATTTTTTTTTAATTTTTAAAAAATATTAAAAAAATATATGTTGAAAATGAAAAAAAAAAAAACAAATAAGTTATGTGTTAGCGGGACACCGAGCGGGAGCCGCAGCGGTGTCCCTAGCACTGCTCTTGTAGATTTCATACTCTTGTCTTCTGAACCTTAAAGTTCAAGCTGATCCCATTCTGAGTTCCTCTATTGTGCATTTGCTTTTAGGGGCCGGACCGCCAATTGGGTTGTCAATCCTCCTGTTGACACCCTTCATTGCAATAAGTGGGGCATAAACGTCCATGATTATTATCTTCAGTCATTTGTTTCTGGTGTCGAGAACGTATTATACAAATGGAATTCTTTGGTCAAGTACATCATCCAGTTCTGCATAATGTAAAAAAATCAGATTATTCTTTTGACTTGGTGGCTGAAAATGACGCGAAGTCCCCTCGCAAGTTCTATCTTGTGAGTAGGAAAGATGTTTTGCTATGGAATGGTTCTTTTAATTTTACCGTAGTTAGGAACATATAAGTGGCTGGTTTCTATCTTTATTCTCTACTTCTATAGCTTTTTCTATGTGTTAACACTTAAAATCGGCACAATAGGTAGAAAGAGGAGAAAGAGCCATTCTTGGTCCGCTATGACGATCTGGGGCTCGATCGGTGTGGCGTGGAGCCCCAGACGGTGGTTAGGTGTGGCTGTATAGTGCCTATGCATACGTCTATGACAGTGAACATGAAATAAATACAAGTAAATAGAGATGAACACATGGATTTTGGTGATTCGACACTGAGCTTACGTCCACGGGGGTTTGGAGAGGGGAGAGTCCACTATAACATGCTTGTTTTACAGTCTCTCATCTTTACTGTATAATAAATATCGGAAGTCTGTTTTTGGTAGAGATATCGTGGTTGGAGCTCTTGTCATAAGGTTGAAGAAGCCTTCCAAGATAAGTCTGGCTAAAAAAATCCCTAAAGTCGTCTCGTTTTCTCCCTTTTATCTTTTACCCTTGCTTTACGTCCTCTCCCACTTGCTTTATGTCATTTTTCCTTTATTTTATATTACTTCCCATCTTCCTCCTACACTTTCTCAGCCTTTTGTTCTTTCTCTCTTTCTTCTTATTCTTCCATCCTGATGAGTCTCCCCATTGGGCTAGGCCTAAGAAATATCATGTACATGTTATATTTTATCCTTTACAGTATTGATTTATAATTCCAGATCTATCGTTCCATTGCTTTATAGTGTGAAGGCCCTGAAACATTAGAGTCCAAGGATCTCAATCCCTCTCCGTAGCAGGACTATCATACTTTTTTCCTTTTTTGAACCTCTGCTTTTAGCCTGAAGTAATGCCTATCGTCAGTCAGTACCGTCTTGGTCATCCATATGGGTTTTCCTCCCGGTTCCCCTGGTGCCATTGACTAATTTCTTGATTATCGTATTGGCACAGAAAACGCCAATTCCATGCGCGAAAGCTCACTCAATGGGCTTTTTACTTGTAATGAAACGCTTATTGATTAAAAGAAGGGGAGGGGTGGGGTGGAAGGTCTGAATTGGATCTGTGGATGTAGTACATTTCTATGCTTCTTTGGATAGAAATGGACCATTAAAGGTAGTTATCATTCGGTTTTTCTCTGAAGGTGAGAAGAACGTTAGAGGCAGATTCCCACTAGAAGTTGTGTACTTAATTCTCAACACGTAAAACAAACATCAATGAGGGATAGGACCAAAACATTGGGTTGTTGTTAGCCAAGACTTCGAACCTTACTGCAATAAACACAAGTAATGGGCTCAACAAACTCAAATTTTAGCCAAAGCATAGTTAAGATACACAATAACTTACTGCAATAGACTCAATAACCATACACAGTAATTTTCACTAGCTAAATTTGGCCAGCCCCTCTTGCTGGCCAATTATTATTTTCTCATAAAAAATTCGTCTTTCCTGCGTGACTAACGTTTCGCGATCCACAACTAAGAAATTTCTTCTGGTTAATTTCTTTCTCCGCCGACTTCATCTGCAATTATTTCTGCAATTTCCAATGGTCATATAACTCTACAATTTCTATCGGAGTGGCTATAGACTGGAGGTGGATCCCTTCAACTTGTTCTTCAACCGATTGGAATCCATTAGGGTGGGATGGGATAGTTAAGATAAATCTGTTTGGTGCCCCACTAATTAATGTGGCCTTTTCCTTTTCCTCTTTGTTGGCTGATTATAAGTTTTCTGTCCAAATGGTCCATTTTCGTTAGTGATTTTCTGTTCTTGGGCAGGGCTCTTTCATTATCAGAAGTGATCCATGACAGAAATTTAAGAAAAAATAGATGAGAGAAAGATGACAATTAGAATTAAAATAAATGAAAATGTCAAAATTAATATTTCAATAGAATAATGATAGATTTGTTGAGTCTGTTATTTGTTGTTGTTGTTGAAAAGTGACTATCTAAATTTGTAAAAGTAAATTTCTTATTCAAATTTTAGCCAAATTTTGTTGAGCTCACTACTAGTGCTCTAGAGCTTAATTTGCTATGCTGTTTAATAAAGCCCACTAATTAAAATGTTTAAAGCTTCTGGACTTATGATTAGCTTCTGGAAATCACAATGGCCGTATAGTAGTGTTTGCGTTATATATAATACAAACCTGATAAGATTCCCCCATCACCAAATGCGGGGACCATCTTGCGTTGTCCTAATTGAACATGATTAAAGATTCTTATAAGTTGGTGATGTTGAGAGAGAGAGAGAGAGAGGCCACTTGCATAGTTTTAGGTTTTTGTTCGTTGTTTCTAACAAAACAAAGGCTAAACAATTCATTGGAAACTTCCATTTTCCCCAGTTGTGTTCATGATGTACTAATGTTGTTTAGTCAAATGATGCCGGAAAATGGCCAATCGCATCCAGGAAACGTGTATCACATAGAAATTACAATCCCTTCACCCTCTTTCTTTTGATCATGCATTGTGTCTTTAAGTACTTTCAGTGAATAAAAAAATACCAAAATAATTTTCAACTGAAGAGCTTTTTCTTCAAACAATTTTTTTTTTCCACGTATCAGCTTTTAGAAAACTCAAACACAAAATTCATTTGGAGTGGACTTTAAAGAAAACATGAAGAGAGTGAGAAAGAGAAATTAAAAATAATAAAAATTAAAAAAAATATGGTCTGTGGAGTTTATATGAATTGTAAAAGGTTGTATAGATTTTTTTTTTTTTTTTTTTTTCTTGAAATGTTTCTAAGCTCGGTAAGAACGTGGATGTCACTGTTAGGAGGCCCATCTAGCTGTCTTTGCTTTAAGAAAAGACAACCAATTAATTTAGTATTGCAATTACAAAGCACTGTCCATTATACTAATTATCAAAACAAGACCAGAAGCTGACTTTCCACCCACTTTCTACTGCCTTTATAATCACAGCGACGGTAACATGATCTACTACACGATTCCAGGCCTCGAGATAACACTGTTTGATTCTTAAAAAAATCCCTTTATTTCATTTTCCGATCGATACCTTCTTTTTTATACTTTGTTCTTGTTTTCTTGGAATTTTTCCCCACCAGGGCCACCACTATAGAGTTCTCTACTTGATCCCACCCTTTTATTCCAATCCCCATTACCCAAATTGTTTTAAACTTCAGAGAACAGAAAGGGGATCGCCGACCCTAGTTACTTGACTTGACTTGACTTACAGTGACCAAGGGAATGTGTACAAAACGCGCCCAATCAAACAATAATGTACAAGCAGGATTATTATAGGAAATGGGTCTTAAAAAGAAATAAAAACAAAGGTAGTGGCGTGAATTTTCTTCTGTTATAAGTGAGTGCTATTAATAAAATTGGATATTGTCGTATTTAAAATTAAAAAAAAAAAAAAGAAGAAGAAGAAGAATAAGGAACGGCAGTGAAGTGAAGGTAGGAAGATATATGTAGGAGCAGAATTATTGATCGAAGAGGTAAAGTGGAGGTTCGAAGAAGATCTTTGTAGGGACTCTTTATCACTGTAGCAGACATGCAATGGTTGGGGATAAGAATGAAGAATCAGCTTCAATTTCAGTGCATATGTAGGTAAGGTGTACGTTTAGGGCAGCAGCCATAGCCTCCAAAACACCACCACATGCATCATGTGGAGGGGATATCCTTTTGGCTTCATCTTCCTCTTCCTCTTCCTCTTCTGTGCTTATCCAAATCCAATCAACCTTATTCTCCTCCCTTACTTTTCGCTATTCGGACCATTGCGTCGTGGAATTCATCCTATAAAATTACTATTTGTACATTACTTGCTACTTTTTTTTAATTTATATTTTATACCCCCCATATATATATATTAAAAAAAAGGAAAAAAATCACTTACGACTGTTTTTTCTTTGTCCTTTACCATTATGGTTACATATGAGCCACATAACGCTCTCCTTTTTCCCCCTTTCGTATTTGACTGTGACACTTACTCATGTTATCGTATATAATTAACTAAGGGGTCAAATTCATAGGTTTAAGCTGGAAAAAAAAATGAAACTTTCTTAATTAAAAGAACCCTAACAGATGTGGATCACTATGTTGGTAAAAGGGTATATGGATAATTTTCACCCCGGCCAAGGGATCTACCGACACTCAGAACACATAAATGTATTATAAAAAGAGAGTATATATCCAATGCACATGATTAAAGTATTTCAAAAAATTATAATATTTTTGCACATTATTATTTTTTTGTTGGAGGGTACAAAACTCACTTTTACATGATCACGACTACTCAACCGTAGATGCTCTACCTCTAGCTAACTTTATACGGGTGACGTGGATTGTTTTCCTATGTGCTTACAATTATATTGGGGATACTTTATAATGTGGTGCTCATTAATTGGCCCCATCTCTCTTTGTATGTTAGCAGTACTTATGTAACTATTTATGTATTTATATAAATAACTTCATTAGTACTGGATGGAACAAGATCATTAATTAGAATTTAGAACCTTCACATGGTGACTAGGGATGTCAGGAGTTTGGTCCGGATGGAAAAAATCGATCGAGTTGAACCATTCGGTTTGGATCGGATCGGACTAAACTCCAAATTGGTTAGTTTCGATTCCATAAATTATGGATCCGAAAAATTCGGTCCCCAAAGTTTATAAATTTTGGACTGGATCGAGTTCCTATATATATTTTTAAAATATTTTTAATAATTTAATATATTATTTTTATATCGTAATTATATAAGTTAATAATATAATTTTCATATAATTTATTATTATTGACTATATAAAATATTTTTTAAATGAGCTAGTTACATAATCTATATTAATAATTTACTTATTTTTAATTTACTAATTTAAACTAATTTTTTATTAATTTATTTGAAAAAAATAAAATAAAAAATAATAATTGGGCTGGATTAGATCGAACCAAGAGCTACCTGTCCTTATGGATGTTTGGTCCGGTCTACTCCAGAAAAAAATAATAGATCAAAAATTTCAATTCATCACCCTTGGATCAAACCGGACCGATTTACAATCTTAAATTGATGATTATAAATATACATTAAATGTCATATCATTTGATCAGATGGAAAATCTCGAGTCCGAAATTTACTTATAAAATCTTCCACGCACAAAGTGTCTGGCAAGATTAATGTTTATTATAAGAATTCACGTAGGAATTAGGGAGAGATTAGGTTCGGTTTGGATGTTGAGATAAGATGAGAATTTTTAAAAATTTTATGAATAGTGTTAAGATGAAAGTTTAAAATATTATTTTTTAATATTATTATTGTTTTGAAATTTGAAAAAGTTAAATTTGAATTTGAAAAAATTAAATTATTTATTATATTTTATATAGAAATTTAAAAAAATATAATGATGAGATGAGATGAGATAGAATATATGAATATATATATAATTCAATTCATGAAAAAGGAAACCGACAATAGTACTGCCTTGCTGGTATATATTGACTCGCAGCATCCAGATGAATCATATATATAATATAATATTTGTGAATATATAATTAATTAGAAGATTGAGCATCAACATGATCGTTTTATATGGGATATTAATAACATTAAGATCATGTAGCAGATTATCTATCTAGCTATATATACGTGATCGATCGAGCACCATCCTAAGAGGTCTCTCAATGATTCTTCATCTTATCTTTTAAAATATATTATTAAAAAAAATTTTATTTTATTTCACATATTAACTTTTATAATATATCATATATATTTATTTTTTCTTTATATCATTTAAATAATATTTTTTTATTTATTTTAAATATTTTCTCAATCTTCTCATATTTTTTAATATTTATAATATCTCTCCATCTTCAATATCTTCTTTATCTGAAAACTGATATGTAACAAAAAAAAATCATTAATGATAATGGGCTCTGAAAATAGTTTTAATAAAAACAGCACTTGTCTTCTTTTTTTCTACCCAAGTGAAATTCTTCTAGACTTTCTCAGCAACCGAACAAAGCCTAAGTAAACTGTAAGACCAGCAAATCAAATATATACCAATTTATTATTCTAATCACAGAACCCAGGAAAGAAAAGACAAAAAGAGAGAGAGAAAACTAAGGGAGCACCCAAAAAGAGCAAACCCAGATCAATAATAAACCTTGTGTACGCAGGCACAACGGCAGCACAAGGAAAAGCTTGCGCCAAACAAGAAAATATGGGCTAAATAAAATTTCTCTAAAGTTAAGCAGTGGGAGGAGACAGAAACGAATTAAAAATATTTTACATGTGTGAATAGTATCTTCTAGATGGAGCGGGATCACTGGAGCAAAATGAAAATGAAGCTGAAATATAACATCTATTGTAGGTCTTTTTTAAACAAATTTTTTTATATTTAAAAAAAAAAATATTTTACAAGAGTCATTTACAGAGCTCTAAGCAAGCATAACTTTGACTGGGAAATTTTAAAGCGTGTGGGCCACTTATTTGAATGGACAAATATCACACGTTCAATATTCAAAAAGAAAGTACTGGACTCGGAGATAATTATTAATTTCACAGTAGCGTGTGTTGAAAATTCGGCCAAAATTTAGTTAAGAGTACCTATGTGAAATTGAAAGTCTATCTGCATCGGATTAATTGGACGGTGCGTGTGTATTGCAAACTAGGCTTTGCTTGTCATAGGTGGGCCCAGGAATGGCTCCGCACGAGATGTATTGTTGTATGGCTACACCTATCCACTCCAAAGGACGTCTGCGGTCAGCATCGAATCACGTCGGTGATCAAAGAGTTTTGCGTATTCTTTAAAGGGACATTATTATTGATCATTTTCTAATCATCAATATTCTTCCATTGGCATGCAGACAGATAATTAAAAATAATAAATTTTCAATGTCAAATTAATTATTACGTAATAATTATAAGATATGATGAATAAGGCTTTTTTTATTATTATTGGGATAACGAATTTGTTCCATCCTAAATATTAATTATTAAGATAATTTATTCTCAAGCTAGCGCAGACATATATAAAAGGCATCAACCTTTATCAGCGTTTCATTTATTTGGGCTTTTTGTCTGTCTGAATAAGCATTAAAATTTCATAAAATATGTTTATTCCATTGGATCGATCGAACATACCAAATACCCACATGATATATCTCAGCTAAGATATATCATTCTAGTGCAGTTTAGACCAGTCATCACGATATATCTGGCAGCAATTTTACCAAATTTACCATGCATCCAAAAGCATAAAAAGAAAAGGATAAAAAAGTGTTTGAAAGGGAAAACTAATAATTCTAGTGCAGTTTAGACCAGTCATCACGATACGTAAGTGTCAAATTGGCGTTTGCGTTCGGCACATGGGCTTTGGCTTGATCACTCAAGTTGAACTTGTTTTATTAATCTCCCAAACTTTAAATTTTCGTCCCATCCGATTAATTTAAACAAATTATAACCTCACGCATATGGTCTTCCTTGAATTAAGCCCTTTATGCATGCCATTTGGCTGAAAATAATATCATTTTCTCATGGTGGGTATCATTTTCTAGAAAGTATATAATTAATTTCTCATAGACCTAATTAATACTATACTCATCTAGCTACTTAATATATAAAATATATATACCATTTATTTTACGAAAAATTCTATCATCATCTATACATATCACATATCATAGTTTTTTTTTTCTTTCTTATTAAATGTGTGGTATATAGATGATGAATAGAATAATTCAATAAATTTAAGAAGAATAAAATTTAAAAAAAATTAAAAAAGAAAAAGAAAAAGGTATAACGTGTTTGAGAAGGATAAGTAGCAAAACTCTTATTTTACACTATAAGGGTAAAGTTATATGATTTGGACTGACATTCAGTAAAAGATCCTTAGATTATGTATTTGATTTGGACTTGTGCCAATTCCATTTAGTAAGCTATATCTAATAACTTCTTCAACGAAAACAACCCAACCTCCACAAGATTTATTATATCTTCTTCATTTTCTTCAAAATCCGAAACCAAAAGACTAAGGACTGTATAAAATTAAATCATCTTATCTCATATAATTATTATAATTATTATATAAAATATAATAAATAATTTAATTTTTTTACATTTCAAAATAAAAATAATATTAAAATTTTATATTATAATAATATTTTATTTTAATTTTCAACAAAAACATATCGTCTCATCTTATGTAATTAACAAATCAAAAGAGGCATTAAGATGCAATATTAATACACGCGCACAAAAGGCGTTCGTTGTAGGCCACACTTTCCTCACAAAATTAGGAGAGTCCCTTCATCTCCTCTCATATATATTTGGTCTACTGGGAGAAGAATTCACCTACTTAAAACCTTCTCTCCCTCCATCTGATCTCTCAGATCTCTCGCCACACACCGCCACCGCCACTGTCACTGCGCTAATTATAACCAAAGAGGAGTCATGTCGGCGGATTGCGGCCACCACGGTCACAAGCGGCGGAAGCTATTCAAGCGAATCTGTGTGGNTTTTTTTTTTGGGGGGGGGGGGGGGGGTAGGACTGAGGAGATCAAATTGCTAGCAATGGAGAGATTTTGCATATGCGACCAAAGAGATAAAGAGACCAAACTCATTTCAATTTCGTGTGGAGATAAATAAATAAATAAATAAAAAAAAACAAGGCCGGGGAAAAACAGGAATACTAGACCTTAGAAATAAAAACACAAGTGCCGTTATTGAATAGGACGAAAGAGTTCCTGTAGGAAAGGTCGGTGAATTGTAGTGCGAGAAGTTTCAAAGAAGGTGGCTAATCAAATTCTACGTGCGAAGAATAGAAGAATAATATATAGCATTACTCGGGGGTCAATGAATTAATGGTGAGTGTTGGCTTGTTTGGGGATCGAGGATTGATCTTCCCACATGGGCTCGGGGGCGTGGTGGTGGTCCTTTTCACCCATTTCTCCCCCACCTCACCTGCTCTACCTAATATTAATAGCACATTGTACGTGNCCGCCGAACTACCTCACGTCCACCTTCCAGGTGACCCTTTACTCCCGCAATCCGAATGACAAGATCGGTGTTTACTACGACAAGCTCGACGTCTACGCCACATACCACAACCAGCAGATCACCCTCCGTAGCCAAATCCCTCCCACCTACCAGGGCCACAAGGAGGTCAACATCTGGTCCCCCTTCATCTACGGAACCTCCGTGCCGGTGGCTCCGTACAACGCCCTCTCTCTCAGCCAGGACCAGGCCAATGGGGCCGTGATGCTCAACATCAAGATCGACGGAAGGGTCAGATGGAAAGTTGGGACCTTCATTTCGGGCCGGTACCATTTCTACGTGAGGTGTCCCGCCTTTATTAATTTCGGAGCGGCCAAGACCAACGGTATTCTCGTCGAAAATAGTGGCGTTAAGTACCAGTTAGTACAGAATTGTAAGGTTAGCGTATGAACATGGCGCCGCCGTCCGTACGTTGAGTAGCGTCCCTCTCTCTGATCTCTCTCTCTCTCTCTCTCTC
>QEOT01004541.1:113088-125955 GCA_003123785.1 Pterocarya stenoptera
GTGGTGGTGGTCCTTTTCACCCATTTCTCCCCCACCTCACCTGCTCTACCTAATATTAATAGCACATTGTACGTCTAATCAATGGACCATAATATATCTCTTTTTTAATTTAGTGTTTTGTTAAGTCATTATTTGAGGCAAAAGGATAGGATAATGCATGTGTCCAGACTCCAGAATACAGAGTGCGTTATTTGTTAAAGCCGATATGTGGCTGCTAATAGCCTAAGCACTCATTTTTTGTGTTGGTTGGAGGTTGGTACCCATTTATTTTATTCAGCTTGCTTTTCCACCACTCAAATTTTATTCGTTTTGGAAGGGGCAATGGTTACCGCAATGACTACAAGTTAGGCCGGGGGTCTAAAGGTCGGTCCAAGTCAAGTAACATGCATTAACCTTCTTCTAGTCCTGCCTGCCTGGTATATTCGGTTATTCCTGCTAACTTTTATTTACTTTTTCCCCCTTCAATTATCAGCTTGCCTTGAGCTTGGAAGTTGGAACACGTGGTAAGTGAGTCTTCGCCACGTCCACATCAGCGACCTGGACCCTTGATTGGGTTGATGGGCAATATGTGATTTCACCGACCCAAGGGAGGTAGATGGTTGCGTCGGTACAGTGAAGTGATTCATACATTCTGTGAATATTATTAAAATATTAAATAATAATAAAATAATTAATGTATTGATCCAAACGGAATTTAAGACCTATTTATAAGATGATCTCGTACTATTTCATTATTATTTATTATTATTCATCAATTATTTCACTGTTAACCTGAGGACTAAATTGTCTCAAATCCACTGGCTCGTGCAAAGCAACTCCAGTCATGAATACATTTTTTCTCTCTCATCAATTCCTTAAGGGTAGAAAGGGAATGCCACTAAAAGCCACTAAGAAAAAGAGATGCGACTTTCTATGCTTGAATTGCTCACGAAGAAGTTGAGAAAAAAATAAAAATAAATAAGAATTGGCCACGGAGAAAAGAAAAGAAAATGACACATCGATTAGAAAGAGACCAAACAGGTTTGCCATCTACTCAGGAAATTTCTTTTGATCGAGGAGGACAAACTCCTCCCTTTAAATCAGGGCATGCACGATGGGGGAGATCATTTTCTCCCAACCACCCACTGACTCTCCCCCATTTGACTCCATTTGAGAGTCCTACTGCAGTAAATAGATTATTTAAAAATAAATTTATAAATTAATATGATTTTATCTAATTTATTAGATTTATTTTATAATAAAAAATAATTTTATAATTTAACGAACCATATCAAATTATATTAATTTATAGAATTATTTTATATAATTTATTTGTGATTAGAGTATTCCTCTTTTGTTTGNTTTATAGAATTATTTTATATAATTTATTTATGATTAGAGTATTTCTCTTTTGTTTAGTAGCCTTGTCAAGAGTGTGCCCAACAACTCATTTATCCAATCTATTTTAGTTTAATATTTCATATTTTATTCTATATTTTATTTATTTATAAGAGTTCTATATTTTATTGTTGAAACGACATGGATCAGTTTAATGGCTGATGGCATATGTCATATACATGGTTAGCTAGATTACACGTCAGTTTGCACTAGGATGTAATGAATACGGTGGTACCCATTAAAGCAATCATTAAAGAGTGCCATTAAATTAAAAGAAGATCAATAGGACACATGCGGGACCATAGTCTAAAAAAAAGAGCACAAAACTATGGATAAATTCGTCACGAGTTCACTATAATTAAACCCCATCGTATGATATGGAAGTTTGACAAGTCTAATAAAACCAATCAATCCAGGCCGGCCCACAACACTAAAATCAACTTGCTCATTGCAACTCTTGCTACCTATAAAGTGGCCCGTATGGCATATGCTAATAACATATGGGCCATTTTAGTGAGAAAAAGTATATGAGAAAAATATACTTAATATGTAAATTTTATGATTATTGGAATAAATTTATCAAATAATTAGTATCAAATATTTATTAATTATAATAAGGTTTATCTTATGTATTTATCTACTTTTATTTTATGTCTTTAAATCCAAATAAAAATTATAGAGGAATTGAATATGTGGAGGATAGAATTATCATTATATATATATATATTAATTAGGGTGTAGACCGGGCCGGATTTTCCCGATCTTGTCTGAAACCTGGAATTCGGGTGTATCCAGGCAGTTGAGAAAAACTCAGATCTAGTTATGAATCTGATTTTATGACCCGATTATTCGTAACCAGGTCATTTTTAAGAATAAAATAAAAAATCTTGCTTCCAATTAGTTATGATGTGAAGAGTAATAATATTGTATTAGTCTAATTAATTACAATGTATTATTATTTATTTTTTAATTTGTAAATTAATATTTTTCATTGTGATTTAACAACAATATTATTTATTTTGCATTGTTATTTTTTTAAAAAAATTTTAAAAAGTGTTTAAATTATTTTTTTTTTAAAAATCTGAGCAATTTAAACATGATATCATAATTTTTTTTAAAGTGCTATAAAAAGATATTTTTTTAAAGTTTAAACAGTTTTTTTTTATTTAAAAAAAGTACTCATAAATCCGGTTACAAACTTACAATTCAGATATCTAGATTTATAGTCAAAAAAGAAAGAAAAAAATCCAAACACCAGGATTGAATCCGAGTTATTTTTGGATGAATCCAGATTCAAATCCGATTGCACATCCCTATATATCATTCTAATCTTACCCTCATCGTATGCTATTGGGTATCAACCCACAACGATGGATAAAATAAGTGGAAGTATAATATATAACATTACATATTTAATACTAATTTAAATAGAAGTATAATACCCGTTTAGATATAATAAGTGTTTTATCTTATTTCATCTCATATCATTATTATAAATTTTTAAAATTTTTACATAAAATATAATAAATAATCTAATTTTTTAAATTTAAAATAATAATATTTTAATAATATTTTATTTAATTTTTATCTTAATTCATCTTATTTTAATTCATCATCGTTATTCCCATTAACTTTTTTTTTTTTTTTGATAATTATTCCCATTAACTTGTCCCATACAGTTTTAGGACAAAAACCTGGTTGATACAACTATTTTTATTATTGGTACTACTATTTTTATTATTATAGTTATACAACAGTAATTGTAACTGTTTTATGATGTGAATGACCACTCGTTTGTTTTGTTATTATTTTGGAAGCATATAGCATGACATGACTACACTCATACGCGTTAGAATGAGAGTCCTCCACTCCATCAATCTGAAATGCGACTTCTTGTACCCCATCACTTCTCCTTGAGTTAGGTGACCGGAGCACCAGTCTATGAATAGGCTATTACGATTAGGAAGTTACCAGGAAACCAGCCACCTCATTTCCCGACGCTCTACTTCTCACGTTCTTTTTAAGTCTCACGCGGTCCTCTCGCAATCCTTTTCTTTTTGAAAATTGTAACGCAACCGCCAACGCGGCTTCTGAAAACCCCCATCTATATATAGCCGTATCCTCCTTTCTACATTAGCCATATTAAGATATTCCACCTTTCTCTAATTTGCTTCTCTTTTCATCGCAAGCAAGCTTTCTTTTCTCGCTCATCCGTTACGCCATGGGATCAAAAACTGGGTGCGGCTGTTGCAGCTGCCTATGCGGGTGCCTATTCAGTTGCCTTCTCAGCCTTGTTTTCCAGATCTTGTTCACGTTGCTCATCATCATCGCCCTCGCTGGGTTCATCTTCTGGCTCATCTTCCGCCCCAACGAGGTCAAGTTCCACGTGACCGACGCCTCTCTCACCCAGTTCAATTTCACCACCGGCGACAACTACCTTCACTACAACCTGGCCCTCAACGTCTCCGTCAGGAACCCCAACAAGAGGATCGGTATTTATTACGACCGCATTGAGGCCAACACCTACTACCAAGGCCAGCGCTTCGACACCGAGACTGTGACGCCGTTTTACCAGGGACACAAGAATACGACCATTCTCAGCCCGGTGTTTCAAGGCCAGCAATTGCTTACGCTCGGCAGCGGCGAGGTCTCCAAGTTCGATTCGGAAAAGACTGATGGGACTTTCGGTATCTCTTTGAGGCTAAATCTTCGGATTAGAGCCAAGCTGGGTTGGATCAAGATTGGGCACTTCAAGCCCAAGATCAAGTGTGGCTTGAAGGTTCCTCTCAAGTCTAATGGGACATTATCAGCGGCTGCTTTTGAGACGACGAAATGCGACTTCGATCTCTGATCGTCTTTGCTGCAGTAGATCTTCTTTCTTTGATCGCGCGAGGCGTCAGTTGTTTCATCTTTCTCCCATTCTTTCATTGTTTTGTTTTTTCCCAGAGTTCTTATCTAGCAGTTGGTAATAATAGTTCTTTTGATGATATTGTAGATTTGATTTTCCATTGTTTTTCTTTTAATTTCGTACATAAATAAGCCATCGAGTTTTTGTGATAGTTAATCTTTTCCGGCTCGTAATGATGGGATATTGGATTTGGTGTTTTGTGGACTAATGCGGTCATTGATTCAACGTTTTCTTCCTTTCATTTTGTTCTTAATAATTTTATGCCGCGAATTAGATAGGGATTGAAAGGTAGATATACCCACCCCGGGTACCCAAACTGATTGCCATTGGGCAAAGGCGTCATGTGCATGAGTACCACGATCTGAACGTGTGCTACGTTATCCCGAGGAAAGAGGATTGCTGTGAATATTATTTAAGTGTCCACCCGAATAAAATAATTGGACTTTCCAAACAGTATTTGCGTGACGATCCCCAAAAGTCCAGATATTCCTACTCTCTCTCTTGTTATATTTTGATCAATCACACAAATACTATTTTGTCCGTACCAAGGTGTATCTGGAAATTACACATATTTTATATTGATTAAATTATTAGATGAATTAATCGTTTTACTATTTTATCAATTTTTAACTAAATAATAACTTATTTGGAAGCCCTTTTATTGATGCAACAAACACGTCACTGATGCAACAAGTATAAAAAAGTATTTGTTCCTTTCAAAAATTTAAAAAAAAAAAAAAATTATTTGTTATTGATTTGTTATAACGTGTCTTACAATAACTAGTGCATTTAAACAACAGCTTTGTATTGTTTACTAATTATTAGGCAGTCTTTATTAGGGTAGGCCAATCTGGATTACCACAACTCGGGCAAATTTTCAGTAAAGTCAGTTTTATTATGTCACATCAAAATAATCAAACTCCTCAAAACTCTTACAAAAATAGATTGAAAAAAAGTTTTAGAAATTCAAGATTCAAGATAATCTGAAATTATTCACAAGGTCATGTAGATTTAAATCCCCTCTTTGACTCACTGTACCCTCTCTGAAGAAGAGACTGCTGATCGTCTTTTTCTAAGATGTGCTCATTCCCAAATACTTTGGAGACTTTCTCTAGTGCCCCTAAACATCTCATCTTTTGTTGCACAACCCCTTCACCTTTGGATAAAAAAGATCTTAGACCCATTAAAAACATCTCGACCTTGACAAAGAGTTGTTTCATGATTTCCAACTTTTTGCTATCATTGCAATGGATTCCATCTGGTTCCTTAGAAATCAATTCATTCACCATCATCTATGTCAATCTCCCATCACCTTCTCACAATATGTGACCATGATTTTCAAAGAACACCAACTTATGTGGAACACAGAGACCAAATGGAAACAAGCATCCTTGAATGGATCCCTTCCCTTGCAAATCAATTTTCATTATATTATGATGTGGATGTTAGAAATAATGGGTCTATTATAGCTGCCATTTGTAGATCAAATATAGGAGAAATTATCTTTGCTGCTACCAAACATATGGACTCAGTCAATCCAAACTTTGGAGAACCCATGGCAACAAAATTGGCTATTGAGGAAGCAGCTCGCCGATAGTTAGCCAACATCATTATTGAAGGTGATAGCGAAGTGGTGACATATGCTATAACAAACCCTTCAACATCTCCTGAATGGTCAATCTTCAATATCCTCACGGATATCTCAAGCCTTTTGAAATCATTCAAAACATGATTTATTCAAAAAATACATTGGAATCAAAATCGATGTGCGTATTTATTGACGCAATAGGCCGCAACAAACAACTTGTTTGAATGCAAACACCTTATTAAATTACCTCAATATTGATTAAACTTTCACAATGGAAAAAGATCCACCTAGCTCTAGTTTAGCCTCTTGAATACTAGGCTGTAAAAAGTATCATTATATTTTGAATTTTGTTATGTACAAATAAGTTTGCGTATCAATCTGCGTACTAATGTTGTTGCCTTCATATTCTAAATTCAAATTAGTACTGTTTTCAATAAAGTTTACTTTCTGACTAATCACATTGAATGGGTGCGCGTATTAGTGCGCAAAATCGTTTATAAGTAGATTTATTTTTATATTTTCCTTCTATGTATGTTTTCTTGTCGAGAAAAAGAAGAAGAGAGATAGTCTTTATGTACGAATGAGATGGTATTCTCACTATTGATGTTGTAAAAATCGCAGAACATATCAAAAGGAGAGAAATAGTCATTTCCGACCCACTGAGTCGACTGGGCCTCAATCGGTGTTGTTTGGCGCCCCTGATAGTATTCCAGTATAACTGTACGGTGACGGTGTGTACATCCATAATAAATAAGTATAGAGAAAATAAGGAGAGAGAGACATAAATATTTATGTAGTTCGACACTAAAATTACGTCTACGGAAGTATGGAAAATGGAATTTTTACTATAATATATTTGTTTTTACTCATAATTTCTCTCACCTTACTGTATAAAGGAAGTTGGATATCCACACGTTGGAGAAGAAAATCTCGTTGGGCCACTCTTTCCAGGGGAAAAAAAGAAGAGGAAGAAGACGAAGTCGAGAGAGAGTGCTTTGGTCATCGGTTGAAGGCCTTTATCTATCTCCTGTTGCTTGTATCAGTATGAATGTTGATGGGACGGGACCCATGGGCGAATGTCAGCTTACCTTTTTCCCTACTTTCCCTCTAACCTACTACTCTGATCTCTTTGCCACCTGCTTGCTCCACCTTCCCCCTTTTCCCCACTCCTATATTTTTTCCTGTCTTCTAATGTCGCTCGGTGGCTGGGCCTTATATTGGGCTTTAACATTTTATCCCTCTCCACTCACCTTTGATGATTATGCAAGAAGTTTAATTATATAGCATAATACGATAAGGTTGAAATACAATGTATACGTTCTGATATTGATGGAATCACTTATTTGTCCAACAAAGTTGTTTCAATTTTAAATCTTCAAAGTTCAAATCTTAATATAATCTCAATCTTAGAAAGAGAAATTTTATTTATAGTCTTCAAATAGAGATTGCATGTGCAAGCATTATATTAAATAAAAAAAAATTATTTTGATAAAGATATTATTATAATTTTAAAAAATTTTAAATAAAAAATTAATTAGACTTATAATGTAAGCTCTAAATAGAGATAGTCTCTATTATAAATGGTGTGCATGGACTTTGGTTTTGGGCCTTAACCACAGGCATGCATTAGCTTTGTGTACAGACATGGAGCTAGGCCGCTAGCGCCACACATCAACACTCCTTATTTTGTATTTATAATAATTACGGGAGACTTGACACAAATTTAATGGATAACTGAAGCTGGATCCAAGGTAGTTCTTCGTGAACTAATAAAAATATCCCATAATTATTAATTTAGAAGAATTGGATCCAGTTTCAGTTATCCATTAATATCAATGTATTTATATACAAAATAATAATAAATTTGAGAAGCTCATTAGTCTATTAAAAAGTCCTGTCATTCTCACATTAATTCAAAAGAAAGTAATTTGTGCATGTTCTAGATAAATGTTTTGGAAAAAAAATCGAGATCTACTAAAAAAAAACTCATCTTTTTTATAGGTCTTATTTCTTTTTAAACCGTTATTAAATTCATACTTATATATAGCATGAGTAATGATAGTGTGAGTGATGATCTGTATAAATCCCAAATGGAAAAATCTCGCACTATTTCTTTATAATAGTAGATCTTACCATGAAAAAGTATAAAAAAAATCTACTATTTTTAATGAAATCCAATTTTTTTATAAAATGTCTGTAAAACACTTCTATATCTTAAACTTGTACATGACTAACAATGTATAGTATTATCGATCGACCTGAATTGTGTACACGACTCACTCGATGCGTGGCGTATGAAACCATGCTAGGTCAAAGGCTTTGGAAATGGAAACTATTAATTCACACGGAAGACGCGCAAATTCGATGGAGTTTCCTACAAAGCAAACGCGTTGATCTAAGGCCTGCTTCACACACACCGTGGCGTACCATACATGGCTATATAATTTAAACCCCCGGCCTCCTCATTCTATATCAAATATTTGTGTTTTTGCTCTGTTTCTCACCTCTGATCAGCCATGGCAGAAAGTCAGACTCACCTGAACGGTGCCTATTACGGCCCATCAATCCCACCTCGACGCAAAGACTACCACCGCCCCGGCCGCGGCAGTGGCTGCGGATGCTGTGGCTGCCTTTTCGGCTGCCTCTGCAACTGCATTTTGAGCCTCATTTTCAAAATTGTCTTCGCTGTCATTGTCATGATTGGCCTCGCCGCCCTCGTCATCTGGCTCATCCTCCGCCCCAACAACCTCAAGTTCCACGTCACCGACGCCGCTCTGACGCAGTTCGATTTGAGCACCACCACCAACATGCTGCAATACAATCTGGCCCTGAACGTCACCGTCAGAAATCCCAACAAGAGGATTGGCATATATTACGACACCATCCAGGCCAATGCTTACTATGAAGATCAGAGATTTGATTCAGAGTCTTTGACTCGATTTTACCAAGGACACAAGAACACGACCGTCTTGAGCCCGGTGTTTGTCGGACAGCAATTGGTGTCGCTGGGGACAAGTGAGCTATCCAGGTTGAACTCAGAGAAGAGTAACGGGATCTACAGTATTGATTTGAAGCTGAGACTTAGAATTAGGGTCAAGGTGGGTTGGATCAAGTTTGGGCACTTCAAGCCCAAGATCAACTGCGACTTGAAGGTTCCTTTGAGTTCTAATGGATCATCAGCAAGTAGTTTTGAGACTACCAAGTGCAGTTATGACCTCTGATGGTCTTGTACGTACATGTTTGATCGGGGCTTTGATTTCAGTTTCGTATGACATTACCGTACTTACGTTTTTCTTTGGTTTTGGTCATTTGTAGATGACCCTCTAGGATATTTCTTAATTTCTTTCCTTATTCCGGTATAGATTATTTTGTTGAAAGTACTGCACTTTATGTTGTTTTTGTCATTGAGTTTTACTTATGATCACAGATTCACATTCATTAGTAAATAAATAAAATATTGATTATGGTGACTTTTTCTTGTTTCTGAACTCTGATGATGTTTGTGTTGGTGATTGGTGTTTCTGCTAGTTTCCATGAACTTGTTCCTTGAAATTCGAAAACAAAAACGCAAACTAAACCAATAGGAGTCGATGCTCAATTCTTTTTCTTTATATATTTCTAAGCGTACGCTTTAATAATTCCAGTAGTAGGTGGGAGTGGGAATAGCATGCAGGTGAACAAATCAACTCATGACCATCGACGTGTTCAGAATTTAGTTCTTATCTTTTGCCCAATGGAACTTCTTGTGAACATGACAAGATTCGGCCGCACTCTTAAATACGGAATAAACTAAATGCGCCATTAGTCTCTATCATTAGTCCATTTATTTATCTGTACTTCAACTTTTAAGCAAGGGATCAAATGCTTGTTGTCTTGGGGATGAGTCCGAGGATGGATATATATCTACAACATATGCCAATTTTTTTTTACTCATAACTTGCCGCAAATTCTTACTTTTACACACAATGTTAATGCGTCGAAAAAAAATTGATGATCGTCACTAAAAGCCTTTTTTTTCAGCAAAAGCATGTCACCGCCAATATTGTTGACAAAAGAAGTCAATTTGGACAATTTTTCAATATTTTACAACGACATTCAATTGCCGCTAATGTTATTGAGTTAAATTTAGTTATTCGCGACGATTAAACAGCCGCAAAAGTTGAAAATTTAAAAACATAAATCTGCTTCCCTCTCCTCTATCTCTCTCCAGCCCGATGCCCTCTTTTTCTTCTTTGAGTTTTTCGCCGCCTTGTCTAGCCGGTGAGTCTCACTCTTTCTCGATCTCCATCCGTGTGTCTCTCCCTTGCTCTCTCTCTCTCTCTCTCTCTCTCTCTCCATGATTAGCATGATTAGGTTTCCTCACCATCACGCCGCCACAGCCTAAGGTATTCTGCCGCCTACTCCAACTCGGTCTCCAATTGTAAGCTCTCTCTATCTCTCTCCCTCGGTCTCTTTTCTCTCAACTTGAAGGTAAGAGATCCCCTATATTTTCTACATTGTTCGTTTCCCTCTCTTTTTAAAAGGTGTTTCTTTTCTATTTCCAAGCCTTATAAACTTGCAGGTTCTGTTACTTATCAAAAAAATAAAAAAAAACTTGCAGGTTCTGTTTGGTACCGTAGAAATAAATGCTTTTATTTACATGAACCTCACTACTTTTGGTGTTTTTCATGTTTCCGCCTTTTATGAATTGGAAGTGCTGCTCTAAATTATGATGCACTCTACTTGTTTGTTCAAAGTTTGAAAAAAGAATGCAATTAGACAGATTCTTTATTGGTGATTTCACTTGAGCTCAAAATGAGTTAAGTTGCATCCATAAAGTGCATGCATGCATACTACCTGACTTCATGAGTTAAAAGTTGTAAAAGATGCAGTTTTTATCACTCACATATGTTGATCGATTAATATATTGAAATGCATATATTTTTTTCAATAAGTATATGCATGTATTTATCTGTTGTAAACTTTATACAATGTAAAAATATTAGACTTCATTTAATGGTTGATTCACAGATTTTTGGCTTACTGTGGATAGTTTTCAAACCTCCTATGCCTTTGTTTCCTTGTTTTAGAAGCATTAATTCTTGGGTAAGGGGAGTCTAAATGCAACCACTTCAAAATTAGATAGCTTAAGGCTTTTGGTTTAGGCTCAACAAGTTTGTGCTTTGTTCTTTTTTTGTTTTGTTATGTATTTGGTATGTGTGCACCTGTAAGTGGGCTTTCATGCTTATAAATACATATGTGAGTATTATCTCTCGAATTCATGCTTATAAATTCATAGTCTCACTTGTCTATGGTTTTTTGAACTAATTCTGTTATATAACTCCTAATAATTTCTTGATGTTGTATAGGTAATGGATCTCTACTGAGGTTTACATTCATTGACTTTCTATGTTCATTAACAATTCAATTGCAATTGCATTACATAGTTTTATGATTCAGATATCCATATCCATACCCATGAAACAATTATTTCTCTTGAAATAATAAAAACCCCATTTTTTTCTTTAGCTTGATGTTGGAATTTATGAAATTGAGCTTGTTCACCTGAGGTGCAATAACTAGCTCATATTAATCTTGAAAGCAATACATGCCAGAAACCCCATCCCTTGTTCACCTGAGGTGAAATATTCTTTGTAATCAATAATATTACTTGATATTCAAATCTTTACAACAATCGGCAATATTACTTGATATTCAAATCTTGATATTGATGGCCATTGCTCTTTTCCTCTTCTCAAGTACATTTACAACAATCAACAATATTACTTGATATTCAAATCTTTTTCTTATATTTAAAATCTGTAAATAATTATGGATTAATGTACATAATTTCATGGTAGAAAGGGAAATCAGATTTTACTATTAAAAAAAGGCAAATCAAATTTCATAGTATGGTCGAAATCATTTTGCATATTATCTATGGACTTATAAACTTAGAAGCCTACTATCCCCTCCACCTTATGGATATTACACCATTCACTCACTGGGATTGAATTAAAAGGCTAGTCACCTATTAAATTGGTAAACTGTCATATTGTTTCTATATATTTTTGTCTATATGCTTTTGTTTCCTCTACTTGAGTTAAGTTGTTATGATTCCTGTATTATTGCTCTCTAGACCCTTAGCTCTTATATCATGTACTCTGTTGAGTATATAAGCAATAGGGTTTCAAATATTATAAACCACTTGCAAGTGGTGCATGAAAGCTTCGCTCTTATATCATGTACTTATAGTATGCTCCATTTTTGTTCTTTATAAGTGATGAATGAGTCCCTTGCTCTATTATCTTTCCATCATGTAAACTGATATTTGGTCTGCATTTTTTTATTGTTGACAGCCTATGTGCTACCACAACTATTGTCATGTTCTTCATCAATCTATCTAGAGTTTGTTGCACCACACACTCTAACTCCACACCTAGAGCATGAGTGGCTTCATCTAATAACAAGATTTTCGGGTTCTTGAGAATTCGCCCGGGTAGTTGCACTCCATGTTCACCTACTTTAGTAGAGTAGCCTTCAGTAAGTGAACTAACAAATGCGTGAGCATTAGCAAGCTTTGTTCGATTTTGACTTTGATGTCATATTTTTTAAAAGGTAAATCCATCGATTGGGGGGATTTATTGTGGTATGTGCTTTTCGTACTCTATTGATTTTTCCTTCGTACAACTTCTCTGTTCTTCGTGCTTTAGACCAACTATGGATGTTTCTAATTTACTGTGATTGTCTGTCTAGGAAGTAAGTATGTCTCGATTAGGTAATTGCCTCTCTTTGTTTGCTGAATTTTGGAGGTTTTGTTTTGCCATGCAAAGTGAGTTTATGTTTGTGTTGAGAAGGTACCAACACAAACATAAACATAGGTTGAGGCAAGAGCAATGCACTAGGGGAACATCACAAGATTATTGGCAGCTTTGGACTTTTTTTAAGATCGTTCTCCTATCATCATCTTTATTCTATGTAGTTAATGATATATTTTGGTTTTTTTTTTTTTTTT
>QEOT01004541.1:126662-175983 GCA_003123785.1 Pterocarya stenoptera
TAAAAAAAAGGTTACCGTTAAAAAAGTTCATAACAGAATGTAGTTTGGAATGGGCTGAAATTTGAAATGAAATGGAATATGAATATATAGTGTACCGAGAAAAAAACGGAATTTAAAACTATACTCTGAAGTGGACGAGACCCGCACAAAACGTTGAATCGTTGGTGGTTATTACCAAAAAGAATTGGTACCATAAGCATTAATTTCTAGTTTTTGGCCTTGGCGAGGAAATTGTTGATGGCATGGCAACATTAATGCATTTAGGTTTTTCATTGATAATCGAGAAAGGCAGGTCATGAACAAGGCCTCTTGGATAGACTCATTCAAATCAAGAATGAGATCAGCAAAAACAGGTAAATGAGATTTTGTTGGATAGATATTAGATCATAGGAGTACTAAAACATGATCATGAATAGGAGTAAATTTTTTTATAATTTTGTTTAATGACACATTAAATAATTTAATAGTTTACGATGTTATTACGCATAAGAAAAATATTTGTGTGTTGATGATCCTTAGTATATATATACTTAAATATGATATACTTATCGGTAGGACTTTTTTTAGCTGATGAAAGCTGGCCGGCGGTACGTAGGACATGGAGCTGCTAGGAAGCTCAACATGGAAGCTCATCATATAATTATCTTAGTTGTCGATGTAATCATTTAAAAGAGTAATTCTACATACAGTCGTGGAATGCGCAAACGCCATACAGTCACTTTGAAAATGAGTGGGATTCGTTATTAAAAACTTAACTTTTTTTCAAGTGGATCTCATCTTTATTCACTTTTTATCAAAATGACTGCATGCCGCTTGCACACTCACGACTGTATTTATCATTTCTCCATTTAAAAACACCAAGGAACTTCACCATTTGTATCAGATTGATACTTTTGTGTTTGAGATTATCTTTATTTCGAGTCATGTCATGATCAGAGGCCGCCGCCACAGCTGGCCTTACATTTGAGACTTTATCTCATGCATATCGACCAATTCGGCCTTTGAACTCGTCAAGTCCCCTACCGACGCCAATTGGAAATTATTTTCTTAATTTGAAAAAGAATTGTTCACGTACGTGTTGAAACATTATTTGTATGATCCAATATTGATTGATAGATCTTGATGTTGATTTTATTTGTTCTTAACTCCGAACCAATGACTCATCAAGTGATAATATTGGAATTATGCACATCCAATTAAGTATCATTAACGATGCCCATGGTTTTCAACAAATTATACTATTTATTTAATTTCTAATTAAATAAATATCTAAATTTCGTTGTCGGTGCTATCTACATAATAAATTAATAAGTAATTAACAGGTTGGAATTTGAGGGTTAATTAACTAATTTCAGATAAAAAATAAAATAACAACTCTTCCTCTCGTAAAGAAAAAAAAGAGATCAGGACATAATTTCGATTTTTATAGTTTACCAAATCATACAAACGAACAAATGAAATCGCTTAGATATTTATGTGTGAAAACGACTGCAAGAAAAGGACAGAATAGTCATAGTTGACGTGGTCCATATATATATATTTAGAGTGTCAGACTACGCGTACAGCGCATCAAAATGAGTTCCCAAGTACAAAGTTTCACACATAGAACCTACGTGGGAAGCGAACGAGAAACCTCGTGATCAATCTGTGCTCGATCTTCGAAAGCAAGCGCGTTGATTTCGAACCAAACGTCAACCTCTCATGCAGCCGTGCCGTAATAACACAAAAAAACTACGTTCCGCGGCTTTGGCAAATGCCACCCGGCTTTCTGGCCAACTCCATTCTCCACGCTATATATACACCCACACATTAGAGTTATATATTATACCCCCTCACCTTCATATCTTTCACTTGCATAATCTTCTTGTAGCATTCCTCATATATAGAACCGTCTCACTTAATAGCTTCGTTGCCCTTAAACCATGTCGTCAGAGAAAGCCCAATTGAATGGGGCACACTACGGCCCCTCTGTCCCACCACCACACCAATCCAAACACCCTGGCCGCCGTGGCCGCGGCTGCGGCTGCTGTGGCTGCCTGTTTAGATTCCTTTTGGGTGTCATAGTCTCTGTGGTTGTCACCATTGGCCTTGCCATCCTCATACTCTGGCTCATCTTTCGACCCAATAACATCAAGTTCCATGTCACGGACGCCTCGCTTACCCAGTTCAATTTAACCGCTTCCAACAATCTCCAATACAACCTTGCGCTCAACATCACCGCCCGAAACCCCAACAAGAAGATTGGAGTCTACTACGAACTTATCTCGGCCAGGGCATACTACGAGGACCAGCGTTTCGATTCAAGTGATTTGGAGCCATTTTACCAGGGGCACAAGAATTCGACTGTTTTGAGCCCGGTGTTTGTAGGCCAGAAATTGTTGGTGCTTGGGGCCGATGAGCTTTCGGAGTTCAAGGTAGAAAAGAATGCTGGGGTTTTCAACATTGACGTGAAGCTCTATCTCAGGATTAAGTTTAAGGTAGGAAAGATCAAGACATGGCGTTTCAAGCCCAAGGTCAAATGCGAACTGAAACTTCCTTTGAGTGCTAACGGGACTTCAGCAGGTGGCCGTTTTGAGACTACCAAGTGCGACATCGATTACTGATCGACCCGGCCACCTTTTCTTCTTGTTTGATCGACCAGTCTTTTATTTATTTATTTATTCATTTAAGTATAGGTGATATATATTGTTGTTATATTTTTTGCAGACCTCATGACTAGTATATGTTTGTTTATGAGAGATCATATGATGTAGCAGATCAGATATTGTGTTGTTATATTTGAGTACTGTTGTGCGTATAAATAAATAAATCGTAAATATAGTCGCCATTCTTGAGTTTGTTTATGCGTTCATATATTTTACTTTGGCTGGCTTACGTCTTCAATATAAGTAAGCTAAAAATAATGACGGGGAACTTGGGAAAATGTCTTGGTTTCTACAAGACTCTGTGTGCAAAGTGAAAGCATGCATATTCGAATCACTAATACGTTTTTAATGTTGAGCAAGTCAATACTTAGAGCCACAACATGAGACTATCATGAGAGGCATAAAATCAATCACAACTTGCAAAATTCATTTCAAAACTAGACTCCTAAGTAGATAACCGGAATTTATACCTATATGCCTTCTTGGGTTCAGGCCCGACACCTATATATATATATATATATATATATTTATATATATATATATTTATATATATATAACTGGACTTCAAAAACACTTTATTAATTTGTCCAACTTAGTCTAATGAAATAGCCCTCGCACCACCAATTTTTTCTAATATCATTCGTACTTATCTTTTAATCCTTTCTCGATGTTATATATATAGCATATTAGTGGAAAAATAACAAATATAATTATTTGAGATCACATCAAAGAATAGTAAAAAAGAATAATGGTTATTAGGATGGCAAATAGTATATTTAAAAAAAAAAAATTAATTGCAAATAAATAGGTGCATCGACAAGTAAATGAGAAAAAAATTTACAAGTAAGATAAAATCATATTATTTGAAGAGAAATTATTGGTTAATAAAAAAAATTGAGAAATGCTAAATGCACCGATAGTTTGACCGATTATGTGTTTTTTTTTTTAATTTATTAATAATTAAGGAAGTAATTATTAATGAATTTGTGTATTTTTTTCTATTTTATAAAATTTTTAAAAAATAGATAAAACTAAAGGAAAAAAAATAAAACAAAAATGTATTTATCGGTCCCCTACTATCGGAGTTGTTGTGCAAAACACACACACACCACCGGTGGTAAACAAAGTAAACAAGCACAATCAAGCATACGACAATTATGTGTGGTTCAGCAACTTGTCTACATCAGCTCTAGGAATCTTATTAATTCATAGGATATTGCAATAACTCAATTTCAACTCATTCTTTGTAGGACTTATTTCACTCACACAATATACTCACTTGACAATTGTTATCACTCAAAATATGCTGAAAATTGTACAAAACAAGTCAAATATAATATATTTATAGTAAATGGCACTAAAAACCTTAATCTGACAAAAAAATACGTTCTTAGCTCAAGTGGCACACCGAGCATGCCTCAAACATTAGGGCTTACTTGAGCCCATTTTTGCTTGAGACTCGAGTGAACTCAGGGGTTAAGCTTCGCTCGAGTCCACTGTCAAGCACACCTCTAGCAAACTCATGAGTTAAATTTCGCTCAAGCGTCATGTCGAGCTACATCGAGTGAATTCTCTATTTCTTGATTTTCTATTTACATACCAGTCTCTACATGCAATCCAACACACTAGTAGTAGGGCTCAATTTTTTTTATAAAAATAAACTTATAAATTGATTTATCTTAAAATGATATGTTAAATTATAAATACTTTCTATTATAAAATAAATTGAATGATCACATGACGTTTGTTTTTTGTGTTTTTTTAATCTATGAGTTCTTGAAAGTTACCATGCAAGTACGTACCAACTAACAAAGGAAAGAGAATTTGCAATTTTTAATTTTCCCATATCGGGCCCAATACGTTTTCCATAGAATTGGATAACTATTTGTAGGCAGATGTCGCCATGCCGGTATAAGTTATAATAGCACATCCTGGCAAGCCCACTCTAACACGTTCCCTTGAAAAAGGAAACACGAAGCGATGTTGGAGGTACGTACTCTGTAGTCCGTTCCATATTAAACGTTTAAAATTTCCATTTACTGTTAATTTGTTCACACGGCTAAATTCCAATTATATATGCAATTTTTCTTACTTGATTAATTATTGTAAAGGAAATTGCTTTTAGCAAGCCATGTTAATATATATTTTTAATATTATTTTTATTTTAAAACTTAAAAAAATTGAATTATTTATTTTATCTTGTGTGAGAATTTGAAAAAATTGAGATGATTAGATCATAAGATAAAATGAGAATGGTTGTAAAAATAAACAAGTCAATTTTGGGACATACAATTCTGATAAGCTCTTTTAATCAGAAGGCGGATTTGGATGCAGGTATGCTATTCATGATCATATATATCTCCCCATAAAATCATCGAGGCGTAAATAATTTAAGTCTCCTACGTACGTACGTATATGCAGGACGAAGCTAGCGCTCATGTCTTTCTCAACTGGTCATGGATGCAATTATATATGTTGTTAAAGGCTTTTGTATTGCCGAAAATACTTGGATAAGCATACAAAATAATTTTAAAATCCGGACATCTTCGTCAAATCGAAGCTGAGGAAGCTGCCAGGAACCACCCCCCATTCCCATAACCCAAGCATAACCGCTTTTACACGCGATATCCATGTTTAGAACTTAGAACACGTACCGACGCTTACTCACCAACTTCTCACACAATCCTATATATACAAGCACCCGCCCCTCTTCTACGTCATGATAATTCCCTCCAATTTCCCCCTTTTAACCTTTCCTTGCAAAGTCTCTTAATTTGTATATTCTTCCATTTTTTTCCGTTGAGATGGCAGAGAAACCATCCCACTTGAATGGAGCATACTACGGCCCCTCAGTTCCACCACCCAAGCGATACTATCGCCACAAAGGCAGCGACGATGAAGGGTGCGGCTGCCTTTTGAGTTTCCTTTTTAACCTCATTCTAGTTGCAGGCCTTGCCGTCCTCGTCTTCTGGCTCATCTTTCACCCCAACAAGGTCAAGTTTCATGTCACCGATGCCTCTCTTACTCAGTTCAACTTAAACACCAACAACAGTACTACTACGCTACTCAACTATAATCTTGCCGTTAACATTACTGTCAGAAACCCCAACGAAAAGATTGGCATATACTACGATAGGATTGAAGCTAGGGTTTACTTCGAGGACCAGAGGTTTGGTTCGACGACGCTTACCCCTTTTTACCAAGGCCATAAGAATACGACTGTTTTGAGTCCGGTGTTCAAAGGGCAGCAAGTGGTTTTGTTGGGAGCCGATGAGCTTTCAAAGCTTAATTCGGAGAAGATCAGTACTGCTGGGGTTTTTGATATTGAAGTTAAGCTCTATCTTGGGATTAGGTTTAAGGTGGGTACGGTCAACACTTGGCGGGTTAAGCTGAAGATCAAGTGCGAGTTGAATGTTCCTTTGAGTTCGAATGGAACATCGCCAGCGACGCCAGGTGGCTTTGAGACAACCGAGTGCCACATCGATTTTGACTTTTGAGTCTTGTTCATGTTTGAGATTGACAGTCTTAATTTGTTTTTGTTTTTATTTTGCTATTACGATATTATTGTATTTCTTAATTTTAAGCAGACATACCCGATGGTTTGTTTATAATTTCCTGGAAAGCGAGGTGATCATACGCTCTCATTTCATATGCTATCATATATATATATATATTGATAGGATATATATAAATATATATTTATATCTTACTTTTTCTTTTTTTTGTTTCTCACTTTTGTCTAAATAAATAAAGAATTAAATTAATATTGTCCCTTCCTATTGTCTAGATGACGGTTGTGGAAAATTAACATATTTGTACGTTATAATAGCTTATAACAAGCAACACCTTGAGTGTAACGTCTAATATGTAACATCATTAATAAAGTCGCATGCATGTATTAATTGATGATGCATAAGTCATGTTGTTGTTTCTTATATATATGGTCCATAATAGATCAATTATCGATGCTCAAAACATATATAGATGATCATGTTGTTTCTTGCGAGGCCAATGTTGGAGCAGTTTCAAGATATGAGTACTATATATTATGATGTTTCAAATCATAAGTACTATTTTTGTGCCCGTTTCGATGATGTTTTCGAGAATAATTGTACGTTTTTTCCACCAATAATATCAATCTAATTTATTTTCCTGGTTAAATGGTTTTGTAATTTAGTTATTTTCATAACAAATTGGTAATATTGTTGCAACTTGGTAAACAACACGTTTATAAGAGTTTGAATAACAATGCTCGAGAGTTTCTTCTCTTTTTCCCATTATTTGACATTTTTCGTAATCAACAATAAATGGACGTCTCACTTTTAATGTCTTGTAGCTAGCAAGTAAATCAAGTGGTTCAAGAAAACTTTATTGATGTTATTAGCGTGTGGGAGTCAGCCTGTTTATTTGTCAGTATCTTATTTGAAAGAATATAGTTATATATAAGTACTGTGTTTATTGTCGACGCACGTAATGCACTATTACTGTCCAAGTATTACACATTATTAATTAAGCCAAATGCTTGATGGCCGGTTGGCATATGACCCGATTCTCTAAATAAAAAATCTGAATTCAAAATCCCTCATCCTATATAAAATATATATATGGAAGTATTACACATAATCTTTAATATAAAAGTTATTGGTGTTTTCTATATCCTAAAATGACTATAATGGAAGTTATTAACTTGCACATAGACTTGTCGTATAACTTCTCTTAGTTCTCTCAATATTAAAGGAAAGGAAATTATTATATAATCTTGAAATATTTAAATTTCCTGTACTTTATTATAAAAAGGGAAAAAATATCAGATTTGTTTAAAAAAAGTCTGCAAGATTTGCATATTATAAAACTATATCTAGTATTCCCCGGTCTATGAAAGCTAGAAGCCCAGCCCATGGTTGTAATCCTGTCTATTTCGGTCATGCTTTCTACATAATTATTTGGGCCCGACGATTTCATTGCACAACAAAAGCAAGTCCAATCCTATAACTGTTGAACTTATAAACGGCCATTTCATGGGCTTAGAAAAATGGACCAAAAGTATGGCAGCGAATAGTGTAAACGCTCAATATCTCTACATCAAACATTTATTTTATTTATTTTTATCTCTTTTTTTTTCTTAATAAGTATATAGTATAAAGATGATAAGAATAAAAAATCTATGTAAACATAATTATTTTGATGATTGAAATCTTAATATGAAGTTGACAATCATGCAAGAAGAGTATATTAAATTAAGAAAGAAATGGAGTTTTTTTTGTTGTCGTTGGTATCACCTCGTTGATTTTTAGATAATACTTTACCCACAGACAAAAGCCACCATCAGTTGCTACGGATTGATTTTTTTTTACTTAATGATTAAGGATATATTTTTTAATAATGTTGTGATTTTTTTAAAAACTATATATTTTAAGAGTATAAAAAAATGTAGGAAAAAAAATAAAAAATAAAAAGGAAGGCCATTTAGGTGACATCCCTCGTACTATACCCTCTTAATTTTTTAACAAACTCAAAACTAGCTTGAAAACATATAACGTTAGTAATTGTTTGGTACATTAATTGAAAATGTTTTTCAGCACGCACTGACACAAATTATGTTTAATTATATTCTTATATTCTAAAGGATCACTTAAAGGTGAGGTTGTAGTGTAATAAATACGAGTACTCAAAATCCAAGACTCCATCCAATGCCCTTGAGAGTTGGCGCTCTGATCTCTTTCTGAAATCTGCTCACTAAAATATATGCTTTAGGAAAACGACCCAACAATCATCAAAAGCTCGAAAATGCAATCATCATTCGGACACTCATTCGCGTGAGCGTTCCTTCTCCTTTTGACCAAAACAAAATCCTTTATACCAAAGACCACAGCCCCACACGACCATACACAAAAACCAAAACGAACATCGTGGCCATCAATGCTACCTCCCTCTCTTCCCAATAACTGAAACAGCAGCAGCACATGAAAGTACTCTCTTCCTCCTTGGATCCCTCAATCTCATCACTTTCAAATGATAAATTCATANATTATCGATGCTCAAAACATATATAGATGATCATGTTGTTTCTTGCGAGGCCAATGTTGGAGCAGTTTCAAGATATGAGTACTATATATTATGATGTTTCAAATCACAAGTACTATTTTTGTGCCCGTTTCGATGATGTTTGCGAGAATAATTGTACGTTTTTTTCCCCAATAATATAAATCTAATTTATTTTCTTGGTTAAATGGTTTTGTAATTTAGTTATTTTCATAACAAATTGGTAATATTGTTGCAACTTGGTAAACAACACGTTTATAAGAGTTTGAATAACAATGCTCGAGAGTTTCTTCTCTTTTTCCCATTATTTGACATTTTTCGTAATCAACAATAAATGGACGTCTCACTTTTAATGTCTTGTAGCTAGCAAGTAAATCAAGTGGTTCAAGAAAACTTTATTGATGTTATTAGCGTGTGGGAGTCAGCCTGTTTATTTGTCAGTATCTTATTTGAAAGAATATAGTTATATATAAGTACTGTGTTTATTGTCGACGCACGTAATGCACTATTACTGTCCAAGTATTACACATTATTAATTAAGCCAAATGCTTGATGGCCGGTTGGCATATGACCCGATTCTCTAAATAAAAAATCTGAATTCAAAATCCCTCATCCTATATAAAATATATATATATCGAAGTATTACACATAATCTTTAATATAAAAGTTATTGGTGTTTTCTATATCCTAAAATGACTATAATGGAAGTTATTAACTTGCACATAGACTTGTCGTATAACTTCTCTTAGTTCTCTCAATATTAAAGGAAAGGAAATTATTATATAATCTTGAAATATTTAAATTTCCTGTACTTTATTATAAAAAGGTAAAAATATCAGATTTGTTTAAAAAAAGTCTGCAAGATTTGCATATTATAAAACTATATCTAGTATTCCCCGGTCTATGAAAGCTAGAAGCCCAGCCCATGGTTGTAATCCTGTCTATTTCGGTCATGCTTTCTACATAATTATTTGGGCCCGACGATTTCATTGCACAACAAAAGCAAGTCCAATCCTATAACTGTTGAACTTATAAACGGCCATTTCATGGGCTTAGAAAAATGGACCAAAAGTATGGCAGCGAATAGTGTAAACGCTCAATATCTCTACATCAAACATTTATTTTATTTATTTTTATCTCTTTTTTTTCTTAATAAGTATATAGTATAAAGATGATAAGAATAAAAAATCTATGTAAACATAATTATTTTGATGATTGAAATCTTAATATGAAGTTGACAATCATGCAAGAAGAGTATATTAAATTAAGAAAGAAATGGAGTTTTTTTTGTCGTCGTTGGTATCACCTCGTTGATTTTTTAGATAATACTTTACCCACAGACAAAAGCCACCATCAGTTGCTACGGATTGATTTTTTTTTACTTAATAATTAAGGATATATTTTTTTAATGATGTTGTGATTTTTTTTAAAAATATATATTTTAAGAGTATAAAAAAATGTAGGAAAAAAAATAAAAAATAAAAAGGAAGGCCATTTAGGTGACATCCCTCGTACTATACCCTCTTAATTTTTTAACAAACTCAAAACTAGCTTGAAAACATATAACGTTAGTAATTGTTTGGTACATTAATTGAAAATGTTTTTCAGCACGCACTAACACAAATTATGTTTAATTATATTCTTATATTCTAAAGGATCACTTAAAGGTGAGGTTGTAGTGTAATAAATACGAGTACTCAAAATCCAAGACTCCATCCAATGCCCTTGAGAGTTGGCGCTCTGATCTCTTTCTGAAATCTGCTCACTAAAATATATGCTTTAGGAAAACGACCCAACAATCATCAAAAGCTCGAAAATGCAATCATCATTCGGACACTCATTCGCGTGAGCGTTCCTTCTCCTTTTGACCAAAACAAAATCCTTTATACCAAAGACCACAGCCCCACACGACCATACACAAAAACCAAAACGAACATCGTGGCCATCAATGCTACCTCCCTCTCTTCCCAATAACTGAAACAGCAGCAGCACATGAAAGTACTCTCTTCCTCCTTGGATCCCTCAATCTCATCACTTTCAAATGATAAATTCATAAAAAAAAAAAAAGCATAGGAGAGATATAGGGAGGGATGAAACTAGCTATAACTGGGGAATATCTATCCATAGATATATTAAGAGACTTTTTGATCTGAGATTTCCCTTACTTTTATGCAAAAGAAGGAAAAATATAAAACAAAATAATAAAAAACAAGTCATTTATAAGAGAAAGCAGAGATGAAGGAATAGACAGTGACCTTGTGCAAAAGAGCCATTTGTTAGCTCTCCCCGTTTCTTAAAGTCTGCAAAAGGCTCTACAAGTGTGGAAACTTTGTCTTTTTCTAGATGCCAACAATTAATCCTCCTTTGCTGGTGGGTCTCAATTGACAGTTTCTGTGATGGGTTTCGGAAGCTTGTCTTTGTTTGTTTAAAATCAAAACTTGGTATTCGGTGCAAGCATAGGGGTGTAGTCGGAATCTGTCTGCTCAAGGCACCAATACTGGTAGATTGATCTGGGGTTTAGATAATTTCCATAATTTTATTGTATATATATATGTATGTATTTTAGAGAGCAATACTCTTTTTCATATAGATGGAGTTAGTAGGATTATGAGATATTCTACAATTTAGCCAAAGAAAAGAAAAAAGATCTTACCCTGGATTTGCTCAATGCCTTTGGCTGGCTCGAATTAGAATAAGCTCGAGTTCCTCTCAAGCTTTTATTTGCAAAATCATATTTGAATAATCAAAGGCAACTTGTGAAAGCAATATGCTTCAAGTGTTTTTTTTTTTTTTTTAATATTATTATAGTAACTTTAGGAAGAAAGGAGGGCTAAGATACATCTGATAAAGAGCCACCCATTATTTGAACCACGAAAAGAAGATGAAACCCATTATATCTAGAGAAAGATATATGATTAGAGTTCCAAAAAGCTAATTAGGTATTCATTTTGTGGTGATTTGGAAAGGTGATGATGTCCAAAGATTAATGATATAAAAGGATGTGTGTGTGTGACAATAAGCTCATTGGCTGCAACAAAAGCACACAAGTTTAATGCCCTAATGAGTATGTCCCCCGCCCTATTCCTTAACGCTTAAGAGTGAATTCTGGCCATGGGTAGGGCCGTTTGTGATGTATCTACTCCTTTATCAACCCCCCTCATTCAGACATTAATGGTTGGGGAGTTGTCCTTATGCTGCAAGGCTCCACCAAGCACTATACCTTCATTTTTATGGGCCACTATCAAACTTTAGTTGTTCTAACTGATGTCAGGTGATGGAAAAGTAAATTCCCTTTGAAATTGTTTCCCAGTTATTTCTTGGAATTCAATATTTAAAAATAAAATAAAATAACTGCATCACAAATTTACTTTTAAAAAATTAGGGAGAATAAGTTTGGGCTCAGTCCTGACTACCTCAACCAAACCCAACAAAGCTTCAATTATGCTTTTGGGCCATTCTACTAACCTTTTCTTTTTTTCCATGTGTTGCCAACTGGGCCAACGTTAATTTTGTCTACAAAATGGGTGTCATGGACCAGCCCATCCATCTGTTGCCTCCTTAGACAGGTGAGTCGTACTCCCATCTTGTAAAATTACTCGAGCAAACAGGGATTCTTGAAATAACAATTGCCTGAAGTGGTTTGTTTCACATTCATGAAATTTATTTTGAGCAGTCTACGTGTTTGATTTATTGCTCGAAAAAAGGTGCAGAGAGTCAGTCAGTCAACACATGACGCACAAATTGGCCTACTTTTTGGCGTGAGGGACGACTAGACACTATGGGTTAAATAATAAAGCTCAATATGCGTTCCATGTGTCTTTCGGTGGCACGATGCATCGATCTAATCGGTCGATTTTGGAACCCTTATCACCCTTTTTTCCACCATCCATATATTTTTGTACATTAAGCTACAGGAACACCTTTTTTATTTTTTTTTTTTCTGTTTTTGCTTCTTCTAAGAGCGAAAAAGGCGAACCATCCAAATGAATAAAAAGAAGCACGCTTCAGATTTTAAACCCCCGTAAGAAGGGGTTAAATATCAGCCATGAGGAGTGAAAAAGAGAGGAGCTTTTGCTCTAAAAGAGCTACCCACTTTCTAGGATTAATTAGGATTTATGCTTTTTTTTTTTTCTTTTTCTGATGAAGGCACTACTTTACCTCTGTACCTGCTTTTGAGGGAAAATGAGATTCCTATGCTATTCAAATCTAATTAAAACAATTAGTGTTTCCTGACAGGGATATCGAACAGATAATCCCAAAAAACTTTTCACATTAGCAAACTTAAGTAAAAAATAAAAACAAAAAAGATTTGCGCCACTCACCTAGGGAATATATAGTTGGAGGTGATTTATCGTTGGTTGCTTTGCCCCTCTTTTCAAATCTCTCTTCTTCTTTTCCCCACCAGAGACTACTAGAAAGCAGTGAGAGCTCATGCGTGTAAAACTTCAAATTCAAAATGGAGTGAGCAAAACTATATATGTCTTGGTGGCTTTGGACCCACTTTGGTCTTACAAAGAGCTGGGAAGATCTACATGAAGAAAAGAACCCTTTAAGTGATAACAAATAGGGTATACGTGATATTTCTAATTGAAGAAACAAATTACTCATTATTTGTGCCAATTTGCAGAGGGATTGACTCAGTTCCTTGTCTATGAGTGCAATTTCACATAAATAATTAGGTCTAAAAGTTTGAATGAGTGGTATCAATTATGGCTGCTTCTGACTCAGAACATTACGTATTCCCCAACTTATTCCTCTTTTGATGTCCTTGCTAGCTATATATTAGTGAACCATTAGGAGAACATTAGTTTTTGATCAAATAGAGAACACAATATTTGTGCAAGTGCAATCTAAGACTCGATACTTTAAACTCAAGAGGAATAATGGTTGGTAATTAATATTCATTATAAGTCATATATATTGAATGTGATGCGTGACTGATGTACTTCACAATAACATATATATTTGCTTCCATTTGGTATAAACATACACCGTTCGGAAAAAGTTGGAAACTTAGAAGAACCCGGCCCCCAACACTTCTGAAAGCTAGCCAATAGTATGATACCAACTCAGCAAGCGAAGATCGGGAAGAAGTTTTAAAAGAAAGAAAAGATAAATATTTCCCAGTAAATAAATGAAAAAGATTGAAAAAAAGGGGGAAATCTTGTAAAATGAAAGAAAAAGCGGTCTAAGATAGAGGCTGGCTAGCTTCTTCATAGATGGGAGAAAAGTTATAAAAGAGATAAGTGATCAAAAGTAGAAGAGAATATATATTACACTATAGATCAGGAGATTTAGTTTGTGCTTGAGAGAGATCAGAGAGAGAGTGAGTGATCAAAACCTACCTTTGTCCTCCACATAATGCGTTAATACCACAGACTCCTAATCTTTTGAAAAGCCAGAAGCGACAAATTCCCTACTTATGCTTTAAGGGTTTTAATTTAAAGTAGAGAAGATAATGATCTTTTGGTGATTCTAAAGTAGCAACATCTTTAAGGTTTAAAGAAGAGATGCTCATCTATGATTTTCTTAATCCGCCTGCTGTTTTGTTTTTCCTTTTTAACTTTAACCTATTTATTTTGTACCCTCATACCACAACTTTACAATGCTTTCCAAAGAAGAGAATGTTGGGGCTACGAAAATCAAAGAAGGAAAAGTTATTCTTTTACAAAACGCTTCACAAAGCATGAAAAGTAGTGCTCTTTTGATATTTCTTAGTGAAGATTTTGCTTTTCCCTTCTAAAGCAAAAGGTTGCTTCTCCTTTGCACAACCCTTACGTTATGGATCATGCCTTAATGTTATTTTGCATTCCCAACACATTCCTTTTCAAATATTTTAAGGAGCATTATGCAACTATTTATTTTTTAGATTTATCATCCAACCTATAAAGCTTTAAGTATTTTATTACCAGGGGCATAGTCCCACACAGAGACATAAGTACACAACTGTATATGATACACGTGTATATATAAATATATATACAGAAACACCGAGAGATCAGAGAGAGAGAGAGAGAGAGAGAGAGGGCATATATAATGTATAAAAAGTATTATGTACATATGCACAAGCACATGTGTATCTGTACTTTTTTCATATTTTTGAATTTGAGATTTTGGGTTACTACAACGTCAAATCTATCCAATTCTGTTAACAAGCCAAGCTTGAGCAACATTAATAGATGTATTAAGTTATATTCTCGTTCTTTCTAAATAGATGACATGTTAAAAGGAAAAGAAAAAACTCGAGAAGCTTTCTTTTTGAACTATCCCATATATTTTGGGAGTTTCTAAAAATTAAAGGAAAGCACAGTTCCCTCTTGGGCTATTTTACAAAATTATTATATTTACTTATTTTTGCTGAATTTACAAAATTATTATATTTACCTATGAGTATTAAATTAGAGACCCGCCATAATTTGTAAACTCTCATGTTTTAAGAGGAGGGAATAGATTTTTCTAAACGGCCTTAAGCTTGACCCCACATTGTTCCGACGTTATAGGAAGAATCCAGCCGATCGAAGTAAATAGTCTTCTTGACAGTTCCGAGCCAAACTTGCTTCATCTTGAAGTAAACATGCATAAAGGTCACTAATATTTGTAATCATGTATGGAAGAAATTCCATCAATGAGACTAAAAAAGAAACATCGATCCTTACCATATATCCTAAACAATAAAAACTTAAAAACGGATGCAACAGCTGGAAAATTGATACCGGCATACATGTAGTGAGTTTAAGTAGTTTTGCTTTGTTTCGAGAAAGGAACAAGTGGAATAAAGTTGAAAGTATGCATGTGGGATCAGTGCTTTATAATTCACGTTACTCATGTTTCAGAAAGATCGAGCTGCAAGTACGTAGATGCGATCCATCCATAGATGATAAGGGCTAATTAATCCCATCATGAAGATCGTGTAAACTTCATGATATATCGATCAGTTATCCGCATGCATGAAGATCTTGGAGGAATGAGATTTAAAATTTCTCATATTTTTCGCGAAGGCAACCAATTAAGTTGCTGATTCACTAGCTCGAGATGGTGAGGCTGGTATTATTAAAGTATATGGTGAAGGTGACAGATTACCACAACTAGCTACTAGAGGCATGGTTAGACTAGATAAAATTGTCCTCCCTGCATTACGGCTTTAATCTTTGTTTCAGTTGGAGGATCGTCGTTTATTGGTCTTTGCCTGGTGACTTTGGTTGTGGGTTTATTTCTTTCATTGTGTGTGGTTCTTCGACAAATGGGATTGTTTTTATTATTGATCTATATATGTATATTTCCTATGTGTCAGGATTATATCTACGGTATTCTTCCACCATAAGTGAGAATTTCTTTGAATAAATTTAGAAAGGGCCACGACCCTGTCTCCTCTTAAGAAAAGAAAAAAAAAAAGAATATTATGTAAACTACACACTTTAATGTCTTTTCTCGAAGTTGATCCATACTGCATGGACGCCGCTTTTAAGTTTTAAGTAACGTTAACGAAACTTATACTAGTCACAAATTGAACCAGTCCAACCGCGTAGATATTGCATGATATATATATATATATGCTATAATTTTATAAAAATCGGTAAACATGAACTCTAGTATAATATATAAGTACTTGAACGAAGCAATTGGCCATCTGCATGCCCAAGAACGGCATTTTCACCTTTGTCTAGCTGTGATTTCACTAACATATATAGTGTTTTCATGACCTTTGTCCCCTTTATTTTGATTCAGAACTTGTCAACTTTCTCGTACGTACGTACGTACGGTTATATATATACATGTAAACCAAAAGTCATTACGGTTGTGTTTCGACCATCTTTGGTTAGCTTTCCTTGTCAAATCCACCCATTTTTTTTTTTTTTTTTTTTTCTTCTTCTAAATCCTAGCTAGTTGGTATAATTTATTGAATTAGATAAGCCGCGCGACCAACTTCGGCTAGCAATACGTACATGCCCGTTCTATGGCAAAAAACTGGGAATTAGGTATTGGGAAACTTAACTTAGGGTTAAAAAGGGGCCAAAAGTTCTTGATTACGTTGTACTATATAAGCGACATCATGATCAGTGGCCTGTTAAGGATGCAAGATATCACAGTACTACTCGTGGACGGGATCATCATGAGGATAATTATAAATTAATAAGTATATATATATATATATAGATGGAGATCAGGAGCAGGTATAAGAACTGATCAGGAGTAATGCATTATTAATTCATTTTCTTTATTGTAAGGTGTGTTCTTCAATTTATATATATATTCGATTTGGAGATTTGGAGATTTTGATATGATCATAATTCTCGTTTTGTATATATATAAATATATATATATATATGTTGCGGGAGAGAGATTTATATACGTACGTTTTCACATTGTCCGAGTCCTCCAATTTTCACATGGAAGAAATTAATGATTTCTTATATATATGATATTCCTTAGTTGTTAAGAATTTCAAACTACTAGGAAGTTATTAATTTGTGCTACTCCTTTTATTTTGTTTTTTTAAAGATGAGTATATATTATATCTCAATTTTATTTATAATATACTTAAAAAAAAATTTTCAAAAATTATAAATTAATCAAAACGAGAATTAAAAGATCGCCTGTACATGAATTTATAGACAGAAACATTAACATCGACATATGGCCACATCCATATAAAGGAGGTCCATCCCATAAAAGCCGAAGAAGATCCAAATAGAAAAGTTGTGATTCCTGATTATCTACAAACGTGCAAATAACATGTGTCATGATGCAAGTAGAAGCCACCATTACTACTCATGATAATTATAAACTTTTAATTACAAATAGATATATAATGACTTCTGGGATAATCTGCCATCATTAGTACTAAGCTCCCCTTAGTACCCTTATTGCCATAGAGATTGAGATATGTGGAATTTATTTTCTTTTAAAAATTATTTGCAAGGAAATTAGTAATCCTGATCATCAATATTTTATATCGGGAAAATTTCAAAAAAAAAAATGGACACCGACATGAGTGCATGAAACAGCTTGATCGCAGGCTCTTTTTATTGGTTTGGCCGCTCAATATTATAATGTAAGCAAGTAAAAGATCAAAAGCTAGCGTAGCGAGAGTACGTTATAAAGAGACCGTTGCTTGGTGAAAGATACAGTAGTACTGATTAAATTGTGCGGTACTTCATTTGGGGGTAGAGATCACTAGAGAGACATCAATATTCCATGTACGAACTGAGTATTATCACATGAATTAATCCACGTAAGAAGCTTGGTGCAGCATGAATGAACTATCTATGAGTAGTACTACTAGTGTTGGACTTGACTCCTCGCATACATGAAATGGAAGAAAGCTTGATCACGATCTAATTATATCTACATTAAAAGAATCGATCAAAAAGGAAAAAGAAATTCAACCACTATATATATAGATAAAAACTAGGAAATTAATTGGCCAGTATAAACTGTAAACTGCTAGCAAGAGATCCTCGACTTATGAGAAGTGTTGATCATGTCGTATTTCACAAACCGAGCAACTCCATGTAGAATGGGTCAATCTATCCTTACGAAAATAGGAAATGATAGCTCGAGGTGGTGAGAGATACCTCCGATGCCTAATTCAACTTGGGTTCTGAGTTTGTAATCTGTGGGATCGAGCTTCCCATTAAAGTGTGTGTAGGATATTTTTTTGCTCCCGAGGGGAGATATATATACCTGATTAGATCGATCTCTTAACAAGCTGATCGTGATGGTGTCGCTCTATAACCAGGTCGTGTCCTTTGCCAACTCTTTGCCATGCGACAGGTTGCCTATGCCTAATCGTGGCGACTGTTGAAAGCCCTGGGTCCTTATCGTGGCGTGTCCGCCTCCGTCCTCCATTAAATACAGCGTGGCCTTAGTCAAGTGTGTCCACCTTCCAGGCCTATTCAATCGTCGGTANCGTGGCGACTGTTGAAAGCCCTGGGTCCTTATCGTGGCGTGTCCGCCTCCGTCCTCCATTAAATACAGCGTGGCCTTAGTCAAGTGTGTCCACCTTCCAGGCCTATCCAATCGTCGGTGCCTAAGGGCCAAGGTTTTCCTTGACCCTATACATGCAGATTGTCGGCCAGTAGAAGTGTCAACTGGCCTTTTGACTCAATCTCATGACCCATGTGTGCTACGTTGCTGCTTCTCTATGGACTTCTTGGGCCGACCTCGCCCTTCCCGACCCGACCCGGCCCGGCCCATCCTATTCTCTCATGCCTATTTCGTCCTACCTAGCCATCCTTAGACCCATCGATACCTCGTGGGCTGGGCTCGTGTGGTCTGCAACTCATGATGATCAGGTTCTTTGATCATTTCTTAATGTAATGCTAAATGCTTAAGAAATTATTTGCTATTTTTTCCTTATCAGATCATAATGACAAAAAGATGATCGTAATAATAATGAATAACATCATTGAAAAGGCGTATAAAACATGGAGAAAGCAAACTGAAATGTTATTGAATCTCCGAAGTGAAAATAAAAACCTCAAATTAAATGAAGTGAGAAAACTGACGGAAATACGCCCACCATTAAATAGAAGTAAATGCACGGATTAATATACATGGAGTTTTACATAATTTCCGACAGTCGGAAATAATCACTGAGAATGATCTAATAAAACACGTTAAACTGAGATATAACCCATAAAACAAAAAGAATGAAAATAGCTAGAAGAAGAAACTGGCCACCTAACATAAATGTTCTTCCAGAGGTTTTCCTTTTCCTTTTTTTTTTTTTTTTCACAATTCCTGAATCTTGAAAATAATTAGTTTATCAACGGTATCAAGGAGCCCAATGTCATCGATTGACTGATCAACAGCGTTATCGTCATCAATGGAAATGTTCAAATCCAGAGAGAAACAAGGGCTTGTCTCCTCCAGTACTACTGCAGCAGTACCCTTCTCTTCACACCCTTCTGATTTTTGCCTAGTAGGAGGGGAGCATGCTCTGGATCTTGAGCTGAAGCTTTCACAACTCAAAATGATGATAGCATCACTAAGGCCAACTTCTTCACAATCAGAAGTGATAATTCTTCCCCTTTCGATAGCTCTCTTAAAACCCATTTGAGAGCGATAGTCTGCTTGCTCTACGTCTTCGACTAGAAAAACTCTATGGGGATTAGTGGACACTGCCTCGGCGAACCTTTCAATATAACTGCAACTTTGTTCTTCTCTGGATCTTTTATTTTTGCAATCCTCGGTTGAATCTGCTCTTGTGGATGAAAATGTGCTAAGGGAAATTGAAATGAGGCTGCTCTGAGAACCAAAGACAAGCTTAGCCAATTCCCTAGCAATCTTTTCTTTTGCTTCCACATCTACACCTTGAAAGAACAACCACGTTTCCTCTTTGGCCTCATTGTTTCTCACCTCCCCTTTTCTTCTTACCAAGCCGGACCTGCACTGTAAAATTGTGTTTGCAATTTCGGGGATTATATCTTTCTGCCATGGAACCTTTTTCTCCAATGCACTGCATAGGATGTTTAGGTTTTCTACATTAAGTTCCTTGAACCTGTGGGTGTACTCCGTCTCCATGAGATCACTGGAAGAAGGCGAATTAGGGGTTGAATTCTGATTTGATGGCTGCTGAGTATCCTTTTTCTCAGGGATGTACATTCTCAATCTTGGTTGATCATTAACGCTCATGTTATAATTTTCAGAAACCCAGAAAGGATGATGCCTCCAAGACTGCTTGGGTTCAGCCACCGGCCACTCATGGGGGATCTGGTTCAAGTAATTAGGGTACGTCTGGTCATGTGAAAAACCTGAAGTGGATGAAGAAGGTGATAGGGAGGAGAATGTGAGGGTCTTCGCAGAAGAATAGGTCTGATTGTGGATTGAACTGCAAATTGAGTTCCACTTTTTGCAAAGGTCTCTGACTGGGACACAGTTCTGGTAGAAAGAGACACGATAATTGCAAAAGCAAAAGTTAGTTTTCAACTTTTATAAATGCATTAATGGTGAATATATAGGTATCAACAAAGTTTAGGAGGTTGAGAAGTGGTTAAAACCTGTTCATTAGAGCCAAGTCCATTTTTCTCATTTTTATACTGTTGGAGCCATGCAGGAAGGCTTGAAGTAGTGGAGACGCTGTTACAAGTGCTGCTTTGCAAGCTTCGAGCTTCCATGTCAAACTTTGCTGAGCAATCTGTGCAGCAGGCAAGCTGCTGCTGCTCCTCGTCACCTTCAAGCAGTAGCCAGCTATTTTCTTTTTCAGCTTTTTTGCTCGTGGACTGGCTTTGTAGGTCACTGTAGACAAAGTGAATTTAATTTGAGAAAAAAATAATATTCAGTGACTTGGGGATCAATAGATAGATTTCACTACTAATTAATAATTATAAGTCCGCGAATTTGCATCAATTATAATTTGAAGGAAAAAATATAAAAAATGAATCTTGAAATTAATGATATATACCTTCTTCTTCTTTTTTTGCATATATTGCAATGTCACAGATACATGTATCAACTCAAAAACAAAGGGAATTAAAAGGGAACTTTCTTTTAAATCTTTTACAATTTCCTTTCAATTCAACATGAACTTTTTTTTTTTCTCTCTANAATGTCACAGATACATGTATCAACTCAAAAACAAAGGGAATTAAAAGGGAACTTTCTTTTAAATCTTTTACAATTTCCTTTCAATTCAACATGAACTTTTTTTTTTCTCTCTGAAGAAAATGGCTATCCTTCATTAAGGTGATTCACGAGGAAACCTAATTATTTTAGAAGCGAATATCGAGCTTGAAATAAAGTTTACAATTATGTCCAACATTGCCAACTGTTTTACCTGTCAGTGATGAGACTCAAGCGCAAGCTGCCTGCAGGGATTGTAAGAGGATGAAGATCCCAAACAGTCTCCAGTGATGGATGACCTGATGTTTTACATCTCATGTAAGTTTGGAAAGTGGCAATTCCCATGAGCCAGAATCTCCCAGTCTCTCCAATATTCCCACAAACCAATTTTCCAACCTCCATGATCATGTGCTCCACCGGGCAGTAATAACCCCTCCCTTGCTCTCTCGAAGTTGCTCTATAATCAGTAACCCAATTAAGGTCTCCCACAAACAAAACAACTCCTTTGCTCAAACAGCTCTTCACAAGACTCTTGAGCTCTCCAAGTTTCTGTTCCACATCTACTCTAGAAAGATCCCCAAAAGAGGATAGGGTAACGGATATAAATTTTACCTCTCTCAAGACTTCAGGAACGTCACCCTTGTCAACCTTGCCCATCACTCCTCTAACTGTGTTCTCAAGATTTGCAAGACACTCTCCTACAACCACTGTACTTCTCCTTCTTTTGTTCATCATATTGTCTATGACACTTCTAACGTCGTCATTCCTAATTGGATCAGATGCCACTGGTTTGTCTACTTTTGTTCCACTTTGACCAATAGGTTGAGACTGGCGGAGGTCTAATTGATTGCTATTCTTAGACTTGCTGCTTAGGGAAGGAGTCTGAGAACATATTTCTAGCGACACAGCTTGTTCTACATTGCTTTTCACCTGGGTACTACAGAAACCAGCCTCTCTCATGACTCTACTAACACTAGGATCATCTAAGATGGATATTATGAGTTGTTCTAATTCTATTTTTACTGCTAAGAGGGGTTGCTGCTGGCTTTCAATGGACCCACGTCGCTGGTGAGCCTGAGCTCGTTTAAAGGCGGCAACCAAGGCGTTGGAGATGCAAGGATGTTGGGAGTGAGCGCCCAGCATGGGGCTAGCATTGGAGGCTGGGAGGCGGTTAAGCGCAACGTTGAAGCAGAGCTCTAGGGCTTTGCACTGGAGGGGGTGAGAGTGGGATTGAAGGCAAGCCGTTCGAAATAGGCCAGTGGAAGCTGCAAGCAAGGTGTTTGCCACATGGAGCGGAGTCACTTGGGCATGGCCGCGACGCCTAGCAAGGGTTACTGCTTGGTTAACCACTCTCGCGGCGTCAACGGTTAGAGCTTGTTGCAGGGTGTATCCTCCTGTTCTCATCTTTCAACTGCCTCGAACACTCGGAACTACAACAGCAGTGACAAGGGACTTAAAAATGTATGAAGGAAGAACTTGTGCAGATCATAGCTTTCATGGGTTTATCTGGATTTGAAGATACGGAAACGACGGGTGTTTATGGCTGGGAAAACAAGGAAAAGATCACATAGGCTTAGGGAACTTTAGGGTGAGAGGGAGCGGAGGTTGTGTTATTGAAATCGGTTGTTGGTAGGTTTCAATCCACCTAAAGCTTGTCTATATTATACAGAGAAGTTCCTTGAAGCTTTTTTGTTATGTAGCTTGTCTAGATTTGGTTTTGATTACCATTTGGCTGGAGAGAGATAGAGATAGAGATGATCAGAATAAGGTTTGAAATTTATGGGAGGTGGGCTGTGCTTTTCTTGTAGGTGAGGTAAAATTTGGGGTCCAATGTCGATTTTGTAGTGGAAAGTGGAATGCATGTGCTGACAAGCAGGACGAATGCACCAGTATCAAAGGCAACTTAGCTTTGCTCTTTCTCTGATCTACATCAAAGTAATTTCATAAAATTAATTAAGATATTGTATTTGTAAGTGGGTCTCTCTCTTTTATGCAAAGTTTAGGATACATTAATACTAGATCACTGATAAAAAACAGTACACCCCCAATCTTATCAAAGTATACATCAAATCTTGGTATATATAATTTAATAATAATCCTGAACTTTTATCTTATTGAAACCCATCCAGTCCTGAAATTGTGCAAGAACCTCAATAAGGCACATAGGAGAAATAATACCACACTGATCTACCTAGCCACCTAGGTGCTTCAATGATCGATGAGAAGCATATCAAATTTGAACAGACAATCTCACCCTTCGTTACAACGTCTTGATCCATTTCAATAAAGGGCAATCTTGAACTTTCATTGGCCAAAACATTGAGGTATCTCACGTAGAGAGAGAAGGGAGGGGTGAAATCTTTTTCAGCGTCCGCAAAAACCGAGGACCTGAAAAGAGAATGGGGACTATATGTCTGAAGGAATCGGGAACAGTGTACGATTTTCTTCCGGACTCGAAGACAAAGGAATAAAGCGTTCGCATTCATTCAACCTTTATGGATAACAAAGTTACAAAACTAACTTGACGCTTTGAATGCACATATTGCATGGGGACTAAGGCCAACATACAAACATTCCCTCCTAGCTAGCTAGCTCGCATGACATGATCTCTCTCATTATTTCATAAAGTTGGAGCTTTTGCGCCCTCGTTAATTCATCCAAAATAATAATGCGTAAGCAAATCACAAAGTGAAGAAAACAAAATTATCACAAACTCGTAAGGACGTACATGCATGACTTTGAGATGGGCCCGATCTTTTCCTTAGGTACTGTACCTCTTCAGCTAGAACAATATGGCCTCCAATTACACCGATGCCGCGTCAAAGCATGAAGGGTCTGCCTTCATTGTAATAGTATGATATATATTAATGATGATTAACAATAAGAAATATGGGGTAACATTAATGCATGATCATAATAACAGCAACTATATATATAGTGCCTTTTCTTTTTCGATGAGACAAAGGTTGGCAGTCCTCCATTACTCCTTGCTGTATTAATGTGCATATACATATATATACATATATATATATGTTGAAGCTAGACCGACCAACTATATATTGTCGCATAAATTGATCGAGAAATCGGCCGGCAGAAAGAGGGGCAGCTAGAGCAACATTTTGCTAATTAATTCAAGGGATAACAATAGATTGATTAATTAATAAGGCTCGTTTTTTTTTTTTTTTAATCGGGTTATAGTTTACGTTATAGTTTACACCACATGAACAGGGGTTGATTTACTGTTTCTGAATTAATACTGCATACAATATAAGAATTATTGGGTACCATGCATAATATTATATATTGTGCGTAGGTACTGCTATCTCGTACGTTATATAGATAGTCAATTAATTCATGATATTGTGTGCGGAACTTTCTGATCAACTTTTGATCTTGTATAGAGATCAGTTGAATAATTTTTTTTAGTCATATATATATATATAAAATCTAGGCACCGAATAATAAATGACTATTTGGGAAACTCAGAAAATATAACCCAAATTAAGAATGTAAAATCATATATATCTCCAAGCTAGACCGACTAATCAGGATGGTTAATTAAAGATATATAGAACATAATACGATTATTAATTATCTGATCTGAATAGGGTACATGACAAATAGCTAGCTTGCCTTTGGGACGTGGATCGATGATACTTTAATTTCCTTCCAAAAGTAGAGGTTCTAACACTTTGACTATTTAAGATTGGAGAATTGTGGAGTTAGGGATCGATTGTTTTACTTTCTTAATCTTTTTAGTTAGTTTGATTAAAGAACAGTAAATTACTTAATTTGACCAATATATAGATTATTTGTAATAGAATTGGACCACTAGTACCCTAATTCTATATCACCCTTAGATCATTGGAATGATAATCATGCCATGTAGTGTTTGGAGAAGATATTGTTTAGATGGGGCCACAGCGATTCCTTATTATTCTATGCCTTCCGACAAGATTATAAGCCTATCCGCCGGATAATCTAAAGGTATGAAGCAACTAACAATTAGCTACGAATTAATTATTGAAGATAATACGCCTTAAAGTCGAGGATCTCCTGGAAAATTACATTAATCAACTAGAAAGGTTCTGAGGGCCATAATAAGCATGCCTCCTCCGACGAATATCTGGGTCATGTTTTAATTAATTTTGCGGTTTATTTTAGGTTACAGGTCCTATTCCTCAACGACGATCCTCAGCGTGCCTTTGCATAGAAAGGAGAGCTAGCTCGAGACCACGACCCAGAACTTACCCCCGCGCGCATCTGGGTCTTCGAATTAATGAAAATACTACGTACGAAATTACATAAACAAATGGGAAGCTATTTTCCAAACACAACAAACGAGGGATCTCATTTCATTCATCAAATCATCTTCAACTTTAAGTTGTTCGTACAAACACTTAAAGGTCTGCGACAAATCAATGTTTACTGATTATGCTTTCAGTCTCACTTGTTTACTTCGAAGTGAAGTAGTTCCCAGAAAAAAGGAAAAAAAAAAGATGAGAAGAAAGAGAAAACAGAATGATCATCTAGTAATCATGCATAGACGAAAGCTGGTTCTTGAATCATGGCGCCACCCATGGAGAACAAGTACAGTACTCTAAGCCGCTCAAACCATAATGTTTTCTTCATAAGATGCGCCCAGAAAGCTGGTACGCATCAGCACAAATTGATCATCAGACATCTTGACAAGATGACTGGATCGTCATGTTGGGAATGTTACAAATGAGTTTTCCATTGTCTTTATGTGTAGTACGCGTGCAGCTACGTACAAGCTATATTTTTAGTGTCTTATGAGATCAAACGTCGTCGTCTCCATGCAAGCAACCTTGCTTGCTTGCTCGCTCAATTCTGGTTTGCAGTAGTGATAACTACCATTTCTAATTAACCTCCAACGACCCTCGATCTAATATTTCATTCACGTTATTTATGTAGTGCGGGTGCATAATGCGTGCATGGTTGTAGCGAGTATTGGGTACGCGAATTAAGCAAATTATAGTACTAGGTGGTCACGAACAGTCCTTGTAATATAGAAACTAATTCATATCCTAATTAACCGTTTATTGATCTCGAGTTCTTTCTCGGTACTGTGTCCGCAGTCAAAAAGCTTCTTCTATCTTTGTTGGCCTAAAAAGACATACATTAAAGGGCACCAAATAATTTGAACACAAAAGCACTCAGCATTGCTAGAAAAAGGAGTGTCTGAATGTAAGCTGTGAGGAAGATATTGCACATTACACTTACTAAGGATATGAAACCCCGAACCCATGATCTCTCTCTCTCTCTCTCTCTCTCTCTCCCCTCTCCGCCAATAACTATTAAATTTGGCAAAACAGATAGCTATAGAAAAAGCCATCTCTCACTGTTAATTATTTGCTAAATCTGCGTTTTAACTTTTCACAACATGAGGTTTATGTCACAGTGAGCAATTTTATCTTTTCTCTAGTCTCGCTATCAGGCCCTTGTATAATTTCTAAAAAAATCACACATATGATAATTAACCAGATTAATTGACATTAATATATTTGTACATTGAAGTCTAATATTAATTGTATGGAAAACGTTATTTCATATACATGATATTTTATCAAACCCTCGTTAATTCTAACATATATGATAATTAAGTAGATGCTACATATATTAAATTGATGGTATAGACAAAATTAATGTCCGTATTATAGAAAAATGCAAGTAACAATATTATACTACTATATCTCTATCCGCCCTTTTGCTCAAAGTAAAGCACTCTCTCGTAAAGCGACATTAAAAGTAAAATATGGCGTTATCTACTCAAAAGGGCCGCTCATTTCATGCTTTTATGCTTCAAATAAGCATCTTCGTCTTATACGTGGCCATGTGGGTGAGGGCAATTAATATTCAAGAGAGCTACCTAGCTAAGGAACAAATCTCAGAGAGAGAGAGAGAGAGAGAGAGAGCGTAGTTATAAATAGCATTGTGCTGGCCGGTCAGGCTTTGAACTTTAAAGGGTAGAATGGAGGAAAAAGTAGGTCTAATTTTGACAGGGCAGCCTTGTTAACGTAAAGGCTATGGAATTACGTACCGGTACCACACTCCTTTTCCTAAAAGTTTTCATTATTTTATGCTAATTAATTAATAATACCTACTATATACTCATTAATTAATAATTATTTTATAATAATGTCTTCAGATGGTGAAAAGAGTTGCGTAAAAGATTATGGTGAAACTGATGATCATACTCGCCCCTCCCCCGTCATTTCCACACACAAAAAAAAAAAAAAAAAAACGTCGGCAACGCACCGATTGCAAGACGTTGCTACATGTTTTGGGCTCGGAGCAAGAAATTTGGGCCGTGGGAAGTTGTCCGGAATCAACCCAATCGCACTCATATTGTAGGGATCGATGAGCTTTGTAGGAGTTTGCGACAGGGCCCAGCTTGTACACTACAACAGGCCTCGATATCTGAAACTTTATCCTGTTGGGCTCTCTGATAATGAGACTTAATAGTTCCTTCGTTGAAATGCTAGACCCAAAAGTTTAAACAAACGCCCATTTCTAATAATTAAAAAAATGGTTTTTTTTTTTTTTTTTCCAAAGGAAAATGGTTTTAAATTAGGGTGTAAATAAAAACAAAAGTTGAGTTGGCCGGTGAATTTTAGCCTTTCCACCCAACACCTTAAGGCCTTTCAAGCAACAGTTGCTTAGGCTTTTTGGATATCAACTGGTCTTCAGCTTCATGCATCTTCAAAACATGCTTTGGCATCAACTACACGCTAATCTGGGTTAATACTTACTACACAGATGACACTTTAGCTACTATATTTCTCTGTCCAATTCGAGATAATAAAATCTATGGTGAAAAATAATATTTCTCTTTGCTTAATCTAAGAAATTGTTTTGAGTTTCTTGCATGCTGAATGCAGCAGAGTTATAAAACTAATTTGCAAAGGGAAATGTATACAGCCGAGTTGAGCATATATATATATATATATATAGTGAGGTCAGCTTGACGATTGCCTGCCAAAGATAGCTGAACAAGGTTGAGACGAAAGAAAGAGGAAAGTGGGGAAGAAAGAGGAAAAAGATAGAAAGGCACATATTCTGGTTGTGTCGGTTGATTTTTGTGTGAGAGGGGAGAGCATCATTTCCATGGAAATTGGAGAATCCATAAGGCAGTAAGTGGTGACGTGTACCACTTATTTTTTTCTAAAATAAATATGATAATGAAAGAGTTTGGATTGCTGAGTTGGATCCACGGTGCTCAAACTCCATCGGGCTATAGCTAGAGAAAGCAATTCGAGCTTCACGCGCGTACGTATCGTTGGGTTCAAGTAAAAATATTTGGTCCAAAACGTCGCATGATATCTCAAAATTTAGGAAAAGTTGCTTTTTAATCATAATTAATTAGAATATGCAATCGCATCATCGTTTTTTTGTTTATTCATCTAAGCGTCACAATTTGACGAATAAAAAATTATAAATTTGCTTTAAATTTTGGTGTAAAAATTTCAAAGTTCATATATAAAATTTCAAAATTTAAAATCTGATCAAATTATAAAAAAAGAGTGATAGTTTAAGAAATTAATTTAACATATATTTGTTATGTGAACGCAATTTTGGGATATCCTTATCAATTAACATTTGCACATCAATCATCTCTCTTCCAAATTGTAAGATTACAATTGGCGAGGTTAGTTAAATTGAGATGATTTAGGATTTGAACTTAAAAAAGATTGCTTAATTTCTAGATCATGCATGTACTTAATTCTTACGTTATGGATCAAGTGGTCAAATAGAGAAGTCGCACTGACATGATCTCAAGTACGTACATGTCAGCATGCATGGAGATCTGAATTACTTCACACGATAGTGATCACCGGGATATAATTGGATCATTGTTCTGACAAGCTCTAATTAATCGGTAATTCCATGCCTCAATCATTAGCAATTTAACAAACGCAATGAGCACTACACAAAAGTATCAGAGACAAATGCCACCAAATGCCACCCACGGGCCACGACTCAGCTACTGCATGCATTCAAAAGCAAAGGCACCACTTAGCACCCATGCCACCCACGTCCTTTTTTAGTCTTTATGCCGAGCGATGAGTGGACATTATATGTCCAATTCAAAACCTTCCATTTTTACTTTTAGTTCTACAACCATATACAATGACTCACTACAACAAAAACGATTTTTTTTCGATCAATTTATCGCGACTAAAAGACTATTTGCAGTCTTTTGATCGCAATAAATTAGTCAAAAACTGTCATTTTTGTTATAGTGGTATTGATCATTTCTTTATTTTTCTGATTATTTCTCTATTTTTCTTTTTATTGATTTGGGTGTCCGAAAACAATGTCCCAACTAATTCCAAGATGAACAAGTTCTCAACAAAGAGTTTTCTGTAAAAAAATTCAAGAAAAACAATCTTCCAATCCAATAATTTTTAAAGATTATTTACATTTAAAAAGTTTCGAAGTTTAATCTTTAGAGAAAGCATATCTGCAAAACTTTACCGCGAGGCCTTTTTATTTTCTTGTCGGAAATGAAACCCTCTTTTTAAGTTACCTATTTTCCTTTCCTTACTTGCGTTCGAGTGCAAAAGTTGTTGAAAAGTCACAAAACCCTACGATTTCTTTCTTCTCATGCAACTGACGCATCGGTTAAAAGCTCACATCAGATGAATAATTTTAAAAAGTAATTATAAAAAAACAAATTTAAAATAATTGGACGTGACCAGTTACTTGTACTGGGAATTATATCACTCACTCCTTTGGGGTGTCTGTGGTCATCCCCACACGAATGACTTTTATTAGCCTCACATGAATCATATTGGCTTGAGCCTCTAAGCGAGTACCCTGGCCTCGATCGATCGTCCACTTTTTAATTTGTTATGTGTTTTAGCTAAGTTTTTATTTATTTTTTTCAAATTTTTTTTTATAAGGGAGTACCAAGTGGTTCGAACTCAGAATTTTTATTCGAAAAACAGCTATATGCCATCAGGCCCTCCGGCTTTTGGCTACTTTTTTCAAAAATTGACAGTACTATAACATTAATGTTATTTTATTAGTTAATATAGTAGGTAAGTTTTATAAAAACCTTGACAATAAAATAATGTTAATGTCATATGTCCATTAACATTACTTGTTTTTTTCTTTGTCCATTTTTATGTAAAATTGCTTGACAAATGGTGGTTTTGTCTAGAGAAGTGGTCCTATTTTGTTTTTAATTTTTCTAGTTTGGAGTGGCCCCGGGGGATTTTGTTCGTTCCTAGCTAGGTCGTCTTAAACACAGGCGATGGGATAAGGTTTTGCCCACTCCTCGACTTGCCTCTCTTGCCTCATCTAGTGGTATGTAGGACTAAACTTACATGCGCACATGATAGGCNGTCCGCAGTCAAAAAGCTTCTTCTATCTTTGTTGGCCTAAAAAGACATACATTAAAGGGCACCAAATAATTTGAACACAAAAGCACTCAGCATTGCTAGAAAAAGGAGTGTCTGAATGTAAGCTGTGAGGAAGATATTGCACATTACACTTACTAAGGATATGAAACCCCGAACCCATGATCTCTCTCTCTCTCTCTCTCTCTCCCCTCTCCGCCAATAACTATTAAATTTGGCAAAACAGATAGCTATAGAAAAAGCCATCTCTCACTGTTAATTATTTGCTAAATCTGCGTTTTAACTTTTCACAACATGAGGTTTATGTCACAGTGAGCAATTTTATCTTTTCTCTAGTCTCGCTATCAGGCCCTTGTATAATTTCTAAAAAAATCACACATATGATAATTAACCAGATTAATTGACATTAATATATTTGTACATTGAAGTCTAATATTAATTGTATGGAAAACGTTATTTCATATACATGATATTTTATCAAACCCTCGTTAATTCTAACATATATGATAATTAAGTAGATGCTACATATATTAAATTGATGGTATAGACAAAATTAATGTCCGTATTATAGAAAAATGCAAGTAACAATATTATACTACTATATCTCTATCCGCCCTTTTGCTCAAAGTAAAGCACTCTCTCGTAAAGCGACATTAAAAGTAAAATATGGCGTTATCTACTCAAAAGGGCCGCTCATTTCATGCTTTTATGCTTCAAATAAGCATCTTCGTCTTATACGTGGCCATGTGGGTGAGGGCAATTAATATTCAAGAGAGCTACCTAGCTAAGGAACAAATCTCAGAGAGAGAGAGAGAGAGAGAGAGAGCGTAGTTATAAATAGCATTGTGCTGGCCGGTCAGGCTTTGAACTTTAAAGGGTAGAATGGAGGAAAAAGTAGGTCTAATTTTGACAGGGCAGCCTTGTTAACGTAAAGGCTATGGAATTACGTACCGGTACCACACTCCTTTTCCTAAAAGTTTTCATTATTTTATGCTAATTAATTAATAATACCTACTATATACTCATTAATTAATAATTATTTTATAATAATGTCTTCAGATGGTGAAAAGAGTTGCGTAAAAGATTATGGTGAAACTGATGATCATACTCGCCCCTCCCCCGTCATTTCCACACACAAAAAAAAAAAAAAAAAAACGTCGGCAACGCACCGATTGCAAGACGTTGCTACATGTTTTGGGCTCGGAGCAAGAAATTTGGGCCGTGGGAAGTTGTCCGGAATCAACCCAATCGCACTCATATTGTAGGGATCGATGAGCTTTGTAGGAGTTTGCGACAGGGCCCAGCTTGTACACTACAACAGGCCTCGATATCTGAAACTTTATCCTGTTGGGCTCTCTGATAATGAGACTTAATAGTTCCTTCGTTGAAATGCTAGACCCAAAAGTTTAAACAAACGCCCATTTCTAATAATTAAAAAAATGGTTTTTTTTTTTTTTTTTCCAAAGGAAAATGGTTTTAAATTAGGGTGTAAATAAAAACAAAAGTTGAGTTGGCCGGTGAATTTTAGCCTTTCCACCCAACACCTTAAGGCCTTTCAAGCAACAGTTGCTTAGGCTTTTTGGATATCAACTGGTCTTCAGCTTCATGCATCTTCAAAACATGCTTTGGCATCAACTACACGCTAATCTGGGTTAATACTTACTACACAGATGACACTTTAGCTACTATATTTCTCTGTCCAATTCGAGATAATAAAATCTATGGTGAAAAATAATATTTCTCTTTGCTTAATCTAAGAAATTGTTTTGAGTTTCTTGCATGCTGAATGCAGCAGAGTTATAAAACTAATTTGCAAAGGGAAATGTATACAGCCGAGTTGAGCATATATATATATATATATATAGTGAGGTCAGCTTGACGATTGCCTGCCAAAGATAGCTGAACAAGGTTGAGACGAAAGAAAGAGGAAAGTGGGGAAGAAAGAGGAAAAAGATAGAAAGGCACATATTCTGGTTGTGTCGGTTGATTTTTGTGTGAGAGGGGAGAGCATCATTTCCATGGAAATTGGAGAATCCATAAGGCAGTAAGTGGTGACGTGTACCACTTATTTTTTTCTAAAATAAATATGATAATGAAAGAGTTTGGATTGCTGAGTTGGATCCACGGTGCTCAAACTCCATCGGGCTATAGCTAGAGAAAGCAATTCGAGCTTCACGCGCGTACGTATCGTTGGGTTCAAGTAAAAATATTTGGTCCAAAACGTCGCATGATATCTCAAAATTTAGGAAAAGTTGCTTTTTAATCATAATTAATTAGAATATGCAATCGCATCATCGTTTTTTTGTTTATTCATCTAAGCGTCACAATTTGACGAATAAAAAATTATAAATTTGCTTTAAATTTTGGTGTAAAAATTTCAAAGTTCATATATAAAATTTCAAAATTTAAAATCTGATCAAATTATAAAAAAAGAGTGATAGTTTAAGAAATTAATTTAACATATATTTGTTATGTGAACGCAATTTTGGGATATCCTTATCAATTAACATTTGCACATCAATCATCTCTCTTCCAAATTGTAAGATTACAATTGGCGAGGTTAGTTAAATTGAGATGATTTAGGATTTGAACTTAAAAAAGATTGCTTAATTTCTAGATCATGCATGTACTTAATTCTTACGTTATGGATCAAGTGGTCAAATAGAGAAGTCGCACTGACATGATCTCAAGTACGTACATGTCAGCATGCATGGAGATCTGAATTACTTCACACGATAGTGATCACCGGGATATAATTGGATCATTGTTCTGACAAGCTCTAATTAATCGGTAATTCCATGCCTCAATCATTAGCAATTTAACAAACGCAATGAGCACTACACAAAAGTATCAGAGACAAATGCCACCAAATGCCACCCACGGGCCACGACTCAGCTACTGCATGCATTCAAAAGCAAAGGCACCACTTAGCACCCATGCCACCCACGTCCTTTTTTAGTCTTTATGCCGAGCGATGAGTGGACATTATATGTCCAATTCAAAACCTTCCATTTTTACTTCTAGTTCTACAACCATGTACAATGACTCACTACAACAAAAACGATTTTTTTTCGATCAATTTATCGCGACTAAAAGACTATTTGCAGTCTTTTGATCGCAATAAATTAGTCAAAAACTGTCATTTTTGTTATAGTGGTATTGATCATTTATTTATTTTTCTGATTATTTCTCTATTTTTCTTTTTATTGATTTGGGTGTCCGAAAACAATGTCCCAACTAATTCCAAGATGAACAAGTTCTCAACAAAGAGTTTTCTGTAAAAAAATTCAAGAAAAACAATCTTCCAATCCAATAATTTTTAAAGATTATTTACATTTAAAAAGTTTCGAAGTTTAATCTTTAGAGAAAGCATATCTGCAAAACTTTACCTCGAGGCCTTTTTATTTTCTTCTCGGAAATGAAACCCTCTTTTTAAGTTACCTATTTTCCTTTCCTTACTTGCGTTCGAGTGCAAAAGTTGTTGAAAAGTCACAAAACCCTACGATTTCTTTCTTCTCATGCAACTGACGCATCGGTTAAAAGCTCACATCAGATGAATAATTTTAAAAAGTAATTATAAAAAAACAAATTTAAAATAATTGGACGTGACCAGTTACTTGTACTGGGAATTATATCACTCACTCCTTTGGGGTGTCTGTGGTCATCCCCACACGAATGACTTTTATTAGCCTCACATGAATCATATTGGCTTGAGCCTCTAAGCGAGTACCCTGGCCTCGATCGATCGTCCACTTTTTAATTTGTTATGTGTTTTAGCTAAGTTTTTATTTATTTTTTTCAAATTTTTTTTTATAAGGGAGTACTAAGTGGTTCGAACTCAGAATTTTTATTTGAAAAACAGCTATATGCCATCAGGCCCTCCGGCTTTTGGCTACTTTTTTTAAAAATTGACAGTACTATAACATTAATGTTATATTATTAGTTAATATGGTAGGTAAGTTTTATAAAAACCTTGACAATAAAATAATGTTAATGTCATATGTCCATCAACATTACTTGTTTTTTTCTTTGTCCATTTTTATGTCAAATTGCTTGACAAATGGTGGTTTTGTCTAGAGAAGTGGTCCTATTTTGTTTTTAATTTTTCTAGTTTGGAGTGGCCCCGGGGGATTTTGTTCGTTCCTAGCTAGGTCGTCTTAAACAAAGGCGATGGGATAAGGTTTTGCCCACTCCTCGACTTGCCTCTCTTGCCTCATCTAGTGGTATGTAGGACTAAACTTACATGCGCACATGATAGGCGTTCTATGCTTTGTTGACATCAGACAGCGCATGCATGGGACAAGTATCTATGCCAGCTTGGACACGAGACAGACGTGACTAAATCTAGTGTATGTGTGCGCGCGCGTGTTTAGTCAAGGCTCTATAGATCACGGAAGCAATCAAAACCATCTGCGACCTAATGTAAGAAAGGAATTAGGATACCATACCACTATTACTTGTTTCTAATGCACATGTGAGTTCTACAAATAATGCATTGATTCGACGGTGCCCGGCCCCCTTGGAAGTGCAATTCGACTGATTATCGTGCATGCACACAGACTGGCTCACTTAAGGGTAGTGCCAATGCAGTCATGTGCAAAAGAGAAATCGGAGACAACCGGATTGCAATTAACAGTTGTATGCTCAATATTGTTCCATGTCTTATGGCTAAGGGCCGGGGAAATGCTTCTCCTACTGATAATGGGTCCCGATGACGGGTTCCAATTTCTTCTCCTTTTTTTTTTTATTTAATGATTAAATAAATATTTTTAAATGATTTTGTGAATTTTTTTTAAATATTTAACAAGATTAAAAAAGGGTCATGCTACAGTCCCAATTGGGAGTTCTCGCTGGGCTTAGCATGTACCTTTTTATATGTATTTTTTAAATTATTTTTTATATAAATTTTTTTATACACTTTTAAATATTTTTAAAAAATAAAATAAATTTAAAACATTACTAAAAAACACTTCTTTAATCATAAAGTTAAAAAAAAATTATTAAAAAATACTTCTTTAATCATGAAGAAAAATAAAAAATTTTATTTTACTTCGTGATTGATGAAATATTTTTTAATAATATTATAATTTTTATTTTATTTTATTTTTTAAAATATTAAAAATTATTAAAAATATCTATATAAAAAAACTTCGAAAAAAACAAAACACACAAAAAAAAAAATCTAGAGCCCAACAGGAGCTTCCAGTAGGGCATCCTACATTTTCTATTAAAAAGATACATGAAAAAAAAAAAAAAATGGACGGTATCCAGACCTATTGTCGGTGACCCAAGTACTGCCCTATACCTAATAATGTCACGTCATCTCAGGATGAGCATATTGCTGATTTTGCTGATTTTTTTTTTTTTTTTCATTTTACTTTACACATTTTTTTTAACATATTTAAATATATTTAAAAAATAAAAAAAATACATCAATACATTTAAAATCACTTCCTTAATCACTAAGTAAAAAAATAAATAAAAAATTTGACCGAACGGTCAAATAGAGTGGACAAATAGAAGAGGCAAAGTAGTGTTTTTCAAAGAGCAATTGACGTACTCGATCAAGCGGAAAAAAATGGATCGATGAAGAAGCTTCCCCAGGAAAAGATAAAGAAAAAGTGAAACAGTGTAGCAAAAAACTTATGCTTGGAGGTTAGAAAGCAAATAGGATAAGGACATGAACCACGGAAAGGAAACGCATAAAGTAGAACGGCTGCCCCAAAGCAACACCAAAACCAGCGTCAATTAACACAACAGGTATTAGAGTCAGAACATAACGGCTAGTATGATGATCTACACCGCATTGTTTAATCTTATATCTAAATTTCACAACAGCTTTAAAATATGCCATAATTTTGAAAACAACAATAATTATTTCAATTATCGCGATGATAGCCTTCTACTTTTAAAATTATTCTAGATTAACTATTTAGACGATAAATTGTAAGAAGATGAAATCGGTGAAGTCTGTATTTCACCGCGCACCATCCACCATCAATCCCGAGTACTCCAGCCACGAGCTTTTACTCTTCACCGTGAGGTAGCCCCCGCCACCCACCATGCATCTTCAGCTCGTCGTGTATGTACGCACTGAACGTGCCCCATCCAACAATTAATTCAACTCCTTTTGGCACTGTTATTATTGTCCTACTGTCTACGCCAGCTCAATTCTTGCAATTTTGTTGCCGGAAGCCAAGCCTCTCGTTTTTCAAGTCGTATTCCACGTAGAAATTCTGCTGCTGGAAATTACCAAATATTATGGCCGGCCCACCCGTCGAGCCCAAACCAGAAGAATTGTCGGTGACAATGGTCAGGCACACGACACTTAAATTACCGGCTAACGCAAAATAATTCACAGCGGGCAAGGCCAACTTTGCACCACCTTTAAATTGGAAGGTTAATTCCGGAATGTTGACCGTATTCGGATTGAAAATATTGAAACACGGTTCTAGACCGGACCTGGCTTCAATGTCAACAGCTCTAGAATAGTTAGCCATCTGAATCTCAAACTCTTTCGCCACGGCTTCGAAGGCCGGCCTTTCCATGAAGGTGTAGGTCGACCCAGAGTCCACTATGGTCCCACCGTGACCATCAGCCCCGGGCACCAAATATTTATACGGGATCTTTGCAGTCTTCTCTCCCACCTTGACTTTACGAAGGGTTACGTAATAGAATTCGCGGTATGCAGTGTTATTGGTAATGGGATTTTTTCGGAACGGCGTGTAGCTAAGGCCCGGAGTCTTGGCGGAACTGGGCCCACTGTACAAAACAAGGTCACCGCTCTCCGTGGTATCGTCGAAACGACGGGACGGTAGACAGTAGGAGAATTTGCTGACACCCAATTGTGAGGGCAAAGATTCGGGACCGCGACCAAACCCGGCAATGCCAGCAGGTTGACGGGTCGAGAAAATGGAGCACCCGACAAGAAAATCGGGGAAAGTTTTCTTGGAGAGATCCAGGGTCTCGGAGAGTAATAATCCGACGGTTGACCCTGAACCGTATTGAATTATGTACGGAGGACAACTTTGCGAGCAATTCTGTGAAGCTGGGTTGCAGTCTTGGCACCGAGACTGGACATCCGAGCCAGCAATCCAGGTACATTTGGGGTTTTTGCAACCCAGAATCTTCGAAGAAGATGATAATTTTGGAATGAATTTTGGGACTTTTCCTGGGTATATGTTAGGGAAGTCGCAATTGGAGCAGAGATAGCGGGAGGTGCAGGGGAACCAGACGAGGCTACTGCCAGTGTCCAAAACAAAAGTTATGGTTTGCGGGGGTGTGCCAAAGCTGAGGGAGATGGAGTAGCCTCCGTAGCTGTGAGGTAATACGTGGGTTTTGGCAAGAGGCGTATCGGATTTCGGGCGCTTGAGATGGCGAGCTCTGCTTAGAGAAGCAGAGGCGAGGGAATTGAGGGTCTTGATCGGATCTGAGAATGGATTTTCGGAGGAAAAGGGTGAGAGAGGAATGGTGAGGGTGGTGGTTCCAGGAATTGGAGCTACAGAGGATGAAGATGAAGCTGAGAAGGAAAGAGAGAAGACAAAGATGAGAGAGAGAAGAGACGAAGCCGCCATGGGCGAGGTTGGTGGTTTCTCCCCTGTGGGCAGCGAGTGCGAGGGTGGAGTTCTGTGAATGCGTGAGGATGGACTTGGGAGCAGCTGTTCGGTGTCGTTTATAGACTTTTTGGAGGAGGGAGGAGGGGGTGGACATCAACGGTCGGCTGTAGAATCAAGTTCGATTTGGGCGATATAACTACCATTGAAGTGAGCGGAATTAACCAAACATGCCATTATGCGAGTAAGTCAACTTTCTTTTGTTCTTTTTACTTTAGAGGGAAAAAAAAATCAACAAACGAAAATACACCACCATTTTGATCTTCTCTTTTTCTTTTTAAAATTAGTGATTAGTGTAATAGAAAGTTAGAAACTACAGTTCAATAATTCTTGAGTTTGTAAAATTCCTATTATGTTGACATTATTTCTTAAATTTATTAAATTAAAAATAAGTTTTGAATTTAATGTAACTGAATTTAAAAATTATTTTGTTCCATTATTATTTTTCTAAATAAAATTATTTTTTCTCCAATATTTTATGACAACAATGGCGTGACAGCCATAGAAAACAAACCAAATAATGATGATCACGCCTGCCCTGATCAATAAATATTATACGCGACCATGCTTCATCCTTTTCATACTCAACGGCTTGTTTATCATATCGGAAATCCTGCACTCCAGTCCTGACTGGGGAATGCTTTTGAAAGTGGACCAACTTAGGCTAGGCAACCCATCTTGTGTAGCCTTTGGAAAATATCATAAATGGTATCTCAATCCACAAAACTAACTCGCATTGTTTAATCCTGTTCCTATCCAACAGTCCAACTCGCAATGTGTTGGGGAACTAGCTAGCTGCTAGCCACCAACACTAGGCTGCAAATAGAAACCAGATCGAGCCTTCATCCATGTTAATTAGGAATTTGGGAGGACGTACGTAGGTGCATATAATATATATTTTTAAGTCCATTTGAAAAAGCCTTGGCCCATGTTTTGCCTTGAACCGCATTATAGGCACGACGCTCTAACCAGTAACCAGTTGAGCTAATAGGCCCATTTCGAACGTGTCATCTACACCATGCATGTGGCAAAAGTAGATTGTTATTTATAAGTTTTTAAGAAATTCCTAGATGTAAAATAAATTATCAAAACTTATTTATCATTAACTATTTTGAGATTTTGACAAAGTATCTAAGTGAATATCAAAATATTAATGATTAAATTGCTTATAAATATCACTCTTTTAAAAAAAAAATTTATCTAGATACAAGATGAATTTAAAATGATAATCTTAGTATTGAATTTATCATTTCCAGTTCTTAGTATATTAATATTCTTTTGTATCAAAAAATTCAAATGATAAACATTTTAAAATATGTAGTTTCAATTGGACGAAAAATGGGGAAGATATGCATTTCATGTGGGAAAAGTAAATAATAGACATATATATTATAATTTTTTTACCTAGTTATATTTTAAACAAAAATTAATGTTATAAAATAATTAATAAAAGTAACATCAACTCCAATCATTTTAAATTATTGTAGTATAATAAGCTTCATCTTTATGTTAAATAAAGTGTTTAAAACATTGTTGTATAAGAACATTGGCAATGCATCTTCAAATTAGAAGAAATGTAGATAAAATTATCTACATTTGGCTTCATCAAAAGGCAAAAGTTTGAACTTTGAACTACAATAATTTTAAGTACTGTTTATCATCAAAAGTAATAGTTTATTATAAAAACTAAAACCATATTCTGTCATGCATAAACGGTATACATTAATATAATAGTTTGTTCTTTATATAATAACCCAATTAAATTCGTAGAGGATTAATACTATAAGATTATAGCTACAATAATTTTTATTTTTTATAATAATATAATATAATATTATTAGCTAAAAAGTTCGATGCTCCCACCTAATTTCCGGCTAACAAAAAAGTTATGGATGTTATTTGGTATGCCTTCCGTTTAATTTTTAATTATTAATTGTTGTGCTTTCTTTAGATAGTGTAATTGTAAAATATAAATAAAAATAAATAAATAAATAAAAATATTATTCTTAAAAAAATAATATTATATTATTATTTTGATAAATCTAATGGATAAAGAAATTATGGATAAAAAGATTTTGAAATTATAAAAAATATATGCATTTTTATTAAATTTTAAAAATAACTTTAATAAAACCAATGCCCAATGCTCTAATGCTGTAAGAATCCTATGTGGCAGTAGCAGAATCCTACTTCTATAGGAAAATACTATTCCCACAAAAACTTTCTATCGAAAATTTCTACTAAATTACATTTTATTTTATTTAAAAAAATTTTTTTTTACTTAATGCATAAGAAAGTATTTTTAAATGAATTTATGAGTTTTTATATTTTTTTAAAATATTTAAAAGTGTTTAAAAAAATGATTGAAAAATGCAATAAAAATAAAAGAAACAAAACTTTTGCCTTCTAGATTCTCTCTAAGAATCCTCTGTGTGGCTGTAGGAGTACTAATTCTGTAATAAGCTTCATCTTTAACTGCCAAAGTGCTACTTCAAGAGAGAAGGATATATGAAACACTTCATAATCATATATCCTTCTCTTGTGAACAAGCAAAAGTCCAACTAAATAGAATACATTAGGAGTATAAGGATGCATGGAAGACAAAAAAGTAAGGCCAAGCAGATAGTTGGAAGAATCCTTCTAAAAGCTTCTAGAGTTTCTCGTTTGATGCAACAGTCATAGATTCCTTCTCAGTGGCTTCAACAATACGAGGGATGATAATGGAAAAATCTTGAAAATTCAAATAGAAAAGCTTCTCACCTCCAACCCCTTGATAGCCGAAGTCAAAGCAGCTCTCCTGGCCACGAAAATAGCCTCCTGAAAGTAACAAGAAATGACAGTCTTGAAAGGTGATTCACAGCTAATAATAGAAGCCATAAACATTAAAGAAACTGATGGCACATTGAACCCATCATTGAAGACATCAAGCATATATATGACTCTCGCAGGTTTTGGAACTTTGCCAAAATTCATTGATCTGTAAATCGATATGTGCACTCCATGGCGCAATGGGCAGCCACCAACTTTGTTTTTTATTGCATACCCACTATCATTTTATCTAGATGTCTATTGTTTATTGATAGTGAAAAAAATTCATCCTAAACTCTGTAAATCACTTTTATTATTTATAATATATGCAAACTTGCTTAGAAAAAAAAAAACTGCCAGAGTCTCGAGACAATTGACAATATTGAGGCACAGCCTGAGAACTTCGACAGTGACAGACGAATGATAACTCGAGGTAGATGGTGAATGATCTGCTTTTCTTCGTTGAAATCTGCCCATGCACATGCCCATGGTGAACAAAAACATAAAGGGTAGTACCCATCTACTGCCTAAATGCATTTCAAGTTTTTTTTTTTTTTATCATTTTTAAAAAATTTTTTTTTTACATTCTTAATCATTAAAATAAAAATAAAAATACATATATAATTTTATTGATACTCACTTCCTTGATCATTATGTAAAATAAAAATTAAATACAAAAAGAGTAATAGATGGATAGTAGTAGAATAGTAACCTTATCGTTATATCCAACTCTGTGTCGTTCTGCCGTGGATCACAGTCCGATCATCGGTTCTTTACCGGTGGCTTTTCTCACGTGCGTCCACTTGCTCCAACTCCCGCACTGCCGGAGGAGGAACTCCCAACGGTGAGATTTGGATCCACGTGGGTTCGAATGAATTTCCAAGCAATTTTCAATCCCATAAGAAAAAATATTATTAGTTTATACAAATTAAGGTCCCGTTTAAATGCGTAGTTCATCTCATTTCATTTTATTTTAATATTTTAATATTATTTTAATATTTTTAATTTCTCTTTCATTATTTCATACATTTTATCTAATTATTTTAACGTTATAATTTTAACGTAATCAGTATCAAACAAATTTTCATTATTGTTGAACTTGTGCCTGTTGACCATGTGTTTCAATTAAAGTAGAAATGTATTTTTTTTACATTAATTATTTTAAATTTACGTAATAATAATTACTGTATCATTTTTTTACCGAAAATATATTTTCAAATTGCACAATCACGTTTTTGCTTTAAAAAATGTTTATTTTGAGTTAACTTTTTCTATTCAATTAATGGTTTTGACTTCAAAGAAAATATGTCGGCCAAAAAAGATGTAGATCTAGTTTGGACATAGAAGTTTCATATTCTAATAATTTTCTTTTTAAATATTAATTAAATATAAATTAATTTTCAATTTTTTATCCTATCATTTCTTACTCGTTATCAAAACATGAAAACTAGCATGATTCTTATAAAATTCAAAGCAAAACATAAAAATTAATACAATTTTTTCAAAATTCAAAACATAATTAATATTAAAAAATAACATTTAATTAATTTTCAAATTTCATAATATTTCTATTCAACTTTTTATCTATTCTTTACCAAATTCTAATAAAACATTTTAATTTAAACAATTTCATTACTATAACAGAATTATGAGACACTCTGAATGCCAAACGAACCCGTAATCTTATTTGCTTTATTATTTTTAATTATAATGATTTTTTAAAGTAATTTAACAAAAATAAGAATAATGATTCATGCACAATCATTTTTACTATCATCTTTACAACCATATTTTAAATTAAGATATTTATATAAAATTATGTTACTTTTATAAATTATTTCGAGTAATTCTATATACAATTGTGAAATGTGTAAATACCGCGTAATCGCTTTAAAAAATAATATAGTCTATTATTAAAAAATTAATTTTTTTTATGTAGATTCTATATTTTATTTACTTTTTAAAAACGATTATGTGGTGGTTACACAATTTATAGTTATAAATATCTTTTATCTTTTCTTAAATTCCACCCTTTTATAGTACTTTTAAAAAAAAATCGATTTAAGTGAGGTTTGGATAATGAGTAAAGATGATAGTTGAAAGGTAAATAAAATATTATTATAATATTATTTTTATTTAAAATTTAAAAATTTTATTATATTTTATACTATAGTTTAATAAAATTAAAATTATTAGATTAGGAAAGAGGAATAACACAAACAAAACCTTAATATCAAATCATTTTTAAGTGGGCATGTGTGACGTGAATGTTATTTCTAAAACAAATCTAAATACAAATTAATACAGATGTGACGTGAGAGGAGGATGCATTCACTCATTGCTGACGTACAGTCTATGCTAATTGCTACCTACACGTTCGAGTTGTAGCCCTAGCCCTAGCAAATTCAGTAGGCCCACCGATCGAAAATCTCTTCCAGTGGGCTCATTCTTTCTCCGATCTATTTTATGTACTATCTTTTCTGGTAATAAAAACCCAGAAAAATCGTTGCCTAATCACAAGGATGGGCAACGTAAACATGAGCCGTGATATATGGACGAAATGGTACACATATTAGTCAAAAAGAAGAAGAAGAAATACCGAGTAAATTGGAGGAAATCGCTCGGTGGAGAATGACAATATTTGAGAGTGAAGTGCAGGTGCCACGGTTCTTTTCTTTCGAGGGTCTACCCTATCACTATCTACCTACTATCAAGTGTATTTAAATTTTTTTTTTATTATTTTCTTTTAAGTATTTCTTTAACATCCTTAATTATTAAAAAAAAATTAAAAACATATATAACTTTACTAATATTCACTTCTTTAATCATTAAGTAAAATTAAAAATTAAAAAAAAATTAAATACAAAAAGAATAGTAGATCGATAGTAATAATGTAGTAATCCTATCATTATTTTTTTTTCAACTTAGAGCACTCTCAATTGATTCTTTATTCTATCATTTAAAATACATCATCAAAATTTATTTTTTCTGTTTCATATACTGACTTTTATAATATTTTATCCATCAGTTTATCTATTTTTTCTTTATATCATTTAAATATTATTTTTTTATTCTTTTTAAATATTTTATTTCTACCAATAACTTTACACTATCCATATATTTTTTTATATTTACAATTTTTTTATATATACAATGTAAAATAATTCAGTCTTATACACGTAAAACAAAAATATATAAGCCAAATAACAATTAAAAATAAAATCAAAATATGAAAAAATTAGTTTAAAAATATTTTCAAAATGTTTTTTAGAATAAAATGAAATATATGTGTTTTAAATGATGACCAATAAAAAAAATTTATTTACATGATAAAAATCAAAATAAAAAGAATGAGGGAGTAAATGAAATATCAATAATTATAAAAATTTTACAGGATAAACAATATCCGCAATATATAGTGGATTACTGTAGCTAATTATATTTTATAATTCTTTTTATATAACCGGATGAAACTCTTTTTTAAAATAATTCTTCAAATAATTTAAATTTTTGTATAATACAAAAGCGCAGCGGTGCTTTTACACGACTCGCGCCTGGAATTTACTGATCTCGTGTTTCCTGCTTCGATTAATAGTTTTGAAAATATTTTTATTTTTTATAAATTCACATGTAAACATTTTTTAACATGAAAACAGTGGTTTTTCATATTAAAAAATGCAATTGACGTTTGACTCAGTTTCCCTACAAAAATATTATATTATACTCGTTAGTTTCGATCAAAGAAAATACTTTTATGAGCATATACTCGTGTGTATAACTTGCTCTTTTTTGTAGACTATAAACTATTAAGTTATGTTTGAGGGTAAAGATGAGAAATCTCATCTCTATTTCATCTCATTTTATCATTATATTTTTTCAAATTCTCATATAAAATATAATAAACAATTCAATTTTTTCAAATTCTAATTCAATTTTTTTAAATTCTAAAATAATAATAATATTAAAAAATAATATTTTAAATTTTCATCTTAATACTATTCACAAAATTTTAAAAAATTTTCATCTTATCTCAACATCCAAACCTAACCTTAGATGCTAGCAATTAAGTAGGAATAATTGTCATCTAAAAATATAATAACTTATAATATATCTTAGAAAAAAAATGTATATACCTCTAACTTCTTAGAGTTCTCATAAATATTATTCGTTCATTTTTTTATCTGAAATCTTTTATTATGATGTTCTTACTTACGTAGAAAATATAAGAATTTCAAGGAAAAAATAAGGTAGAATAAGAATTCCACAATATTAATTAATTGATGAATTTATATTCTTATGAACGATATTTAATACTATGAAATTTAAATATATATATATTTATATATACGATCCGTCTCTCTGTATTTAAAACAATATATATATATTTATATATAAAATCTAAATTCTATCTTAAAATTAACGGCCAGTTTCATGTTCAAGCTTTCGAGTGGCCGGCATTCTCTCTCTCTTTATTATTATTAATTTTTCTGGGGTTTCCACGTGATCCTGCATTTGGGGGGAGGGAGGTTGTGTTAACACGTGATTCTGCATGTTTAACAAAGGACAAAATCGTTATCGAAAGACGATAAAAACTATGTTATTTGTTTGTTTTTTATCGTCGACATAGGTGTCTATGAAGATAATTTTAGACGTGACAATGGGAACAAGGTTACGATGAGGACCTCCTACGTACGTACTGATCTAGTTATTCTAAAGCTAGCTAGCTCTCTTTATTTATTTATTTATTTATTTATTTTTAAAAATAGACTCGTTTCATTAAAGATTCGAAGTTACATTTGTGACTTATTAATACATGGAATAATCTAGACTATAAGTCAAACTACGCCTAAGCTCTGGAGCTTCCCCACACACAAATACTTTGTGGTGGACATTGTCTTAACTTTACTAGAAACTCTCTCCTATCAGAGAAAACGTTCTGTAAAACAGAACTTGAAGGCCCCCTCTATCCTCTCAAGGAGGAAGAGTATGGGACACAGCAATGGATACTAAATCCAATCGCCTATTTCTATATTATTTAAAACTTAAAAAATACAAAACAACTACAAAAATCATAAACAACTAAACAACTACTAACTATCAACTAAACTACAGAACAACAAACATTGGTGTGATCCCGGACGTCACGCCCACCGCAATCATCGGCATCTCGAGCCCTGACGGTACGAGCACCCAGCTCCCGCACGAACACAACAGCCTCCACTGCGCAGGCTGCCCCTACGAGTGAGCACTGGTCGTACGATCACCAGCCATGACATCGCCCACCACTCTCGAATAGCTTTTGCTTCAGATTACGTCCGATCCGAAAGTACAAAACCTTACTTGGGTCAACAAAAGAACAAAAAAACAGAGACCAAATACCAAACAAAGCACTGCAAAATAGAACTTCACAAAATCGGATGAACAGTGCATTGGTGAGTTGGCAGTGGCGCCTGCAAGCACGGGTCTCTCAGGGAGGAAAACGGACGGTCCATCTTGGAAGCCCCGGAGGTAGGGAATTCAGAGAAGCCGAGCGTGGTATCGGCAGAGGTCTCCTCGGTGGCGCGTGATGACCACGCGCAGACGGGGTCCAGAAAATTCGTCCCGCGCGTGCGGGCCACGCGCCGCTCCGATGGACGCCGGATTTGGTGGTGTTGAAGATCGGCGCCTGGGCGTCATCCCGGTGTGGCGCGTGTAGAGATTCGCCGGCTGAAAGGACTTGAACGGTACTCCTCCCTTATTTATCCTGAAAAAACATAAAAAAAATCAAAAAAACTACAACGAAGAGAAAAAAGGATAGGAGAGAAGGTAGGGGAGGAGCCGAAGCCCCACCCCCTTTCGTCGGTCTGGGTAGGTGAAAGTTCAAGAGAAGCGGGACTGGTTAGTTCAGAGAGAAGGGATTGGGGGTCGCCGCTCGTCTATCTAAGGTTTAATTCTTGATGGCGCTAGTGTCTTTTCTAGCTCTCTTTATTTGATCCTGCTACCTACCCCCGCTGAAATAAACTTGATCAGCGATATATTCCTAATTATGATAGCTAGCTAGAGTTAGCTATATAAATCAAAATCTCAACAATTTATTTCTCTGTTTTGTGCCTTGCTTCTGGAATGTACCATGATCGGCGTATAAGTGTTTTAAAGATGGTATTTATACGCCGGTACTTCTTGTTGCCACTACATAAATCAATTTGACGAAAAGGATATATAGATCCCGTTATTATAAATTGCAAAATGGATAGATCCTTGAACCTAGTAATTAATAGTAAAATATAAAAAATATCTTAAATAATCTGTAAATAGTAATAAAATAATTTATAAATAATAATAAAATAGTATGAAATAATTATGTTCTCAGCAGAAATTTTAAATATAAGTAAAACTTAATATATTTTTTTAAAGACTTTTGAGGTTTTTTTTTTTCTCATAAATGTAATAAATGAATGTAAGGATTTTTAAAATGTCTAGTTAAAAGACAGGCTGTAGTCTGAGGCCATGCAGAGTTATAAGCAGGTTAAGACTTCTATATATTAATATCACAACTGGATCGTATTTCGACCCCAGAATTTTGGTTTTTTTTTTTTCACTCATGTATGATGTATGATTTACTACCGTTGGTCGTCCAGTGAAAAAGTAAAACGGCACCTGAACTAGAAGTGTGGAAGAGTATATATATATATCCAAGGTAAATCATGATATTCCCATCCCATGTACTGCATGCATGCTACCTATCATGCGAAGCAGGGTATCACTGCCCTATCACATAATTAAATGTCAACCAGTTTGGGAACAAACTTTTCTAATTTTATAGAAACGGCCTTCCATCGCATACCTCTCTAGCTTGTTATAATGGTATCATGTCTTATTTCTAGCTTCCATAATCAAAATAAATAAATAAATAAATACACGCCAAGCGTATTATATTGTGTTTCTTGGCCAAGGAGTTAACTAGTACTGATTGTGGGTTTGAAGGGATTTTTATATTTAAGCAAGTATTCACTCCCTTCTCATTCTCAACCTCTTTCTCCCTCGACAGATTATTATTCCCACAGAGATAGAGAGAGAGATGGAAGAGGCAATGTCGAGATTCAAAAGGATTTGTGTGTTCTGTGGGAGCAGTTCAGGGAAGAAAGCCAGTTATCAAGAAGCTGCTGCCGAACTTGGGAAGGAACTGGTAATGTCACTGTCCCCTTCCCCCCTTCCTCTTTTGCCGGCCTTCTCATAAACTTTTCATTCTCTCCTATACCATACTAGGCGTTTTCCGGGAAGAAGAATATTTCATGGAATTAAGTTTATGACTATATGCATGTTCAACACATTCTCAATTTCTATCCCTTTCAGCTCGTGCTTTTTTTTTTTCGCTTTTTTGTCGTCTTGGAACCCCTTCCAAGTTCCGACATCGATTCGGAATGCCACTCCGGGTTTCTGTCTATGTCTTGATCTTTCCTTGTTTTCATAAACTACGATGAGATGTCACCCTTAATGGTGCAATCTCTTACGGAAATAAAATTGTCTTCAAGTTGATGCAATTTGACACCTTCTTCCTCCCTCTAAAGATGGCCAATTTCACGAGAAGTATCGTCAGATTATTATTTTTTTAATGTATTTCTTTCTCCACTGGTTTAGTGTTTTCCGCATTCTTTCTTTCTTTTGATCAAGTGGGTTTGGTGGTGTTTTGCAAAATACAAGCTTCCAACGTGGGCTTATGATTGTTGAGGAATTAGGGGAAGGTTTAGGGTTTATGTTTGGCATGAGAGAGAGTGTGTGTGTGTGCGCTAGCTGTAACCTGCCTGTCAGTTGAGCAGCCTTCTTGCATGATCTTTCTCTGTTTTGGTTTCTTAAACTCTGTTAAATAATAATCTCCTGCTTTTTCCGGGGGAACCAAACGTGCTTCCTTGGTATCATGACTCTTTTAAGCATGTTCCAACAATGGGCACCTTCACAAGCTTCCATGACCAAACCTCCATGATTTTTGTTATTGCGGTTCCACGAAATATATTTATTTCGATCAGCAGGCCGTATAGGGGCTTTTATTCTCCCCAGGATTAGTTTTATTATTATTATCGTCGTCATCGTCTCATAGTTAGTGAATTAATTTTTTTTTGTGACACGCATTAATGGGTCTAGTTATTCGATGTGTTTTGCAGGTAGAGAGAAGGATTGATTTGGTCTATGGAGGTGGGAGCGTGGGATTGATGGGTATTGTTTCTCAGGCGGTTCATGATGGTGGGCGCCATGTTCTGGGGTTTGCCTCTCTCTCTCTCTCTCTCTC
>QEOT01004541.1:185214-196369 GCA_003123785.1 Pterocarya stenoptera
TCTAATCTTCACGAAAGGTCCATCTAACTCGGCCAGTTCAACTTTTCCTAAAACCACATAATCTTTCACCTTTTCAACACCAAATGTTACAACTGAAAGACCCACATGTGTAACCATAGGAGGAGTCACCTGTCATGCCAACGGAAGTGTCGAAGATCTGCCCCAGCTCGGCACGAGCTTCGACTAGAACCTGCGTGATGTTGTCTTCCGTCAGATCGAGGGGTGGTGGGGATGAAAGAGCCGCAGCTGAAGCCGGTAGTCTCGTACGAGTTATGGTCATTGATGTCGGAGGCGATGCTACCATTATTAGCATTCTCATCCTCAACGATGGCGGTGGCCTTTCTATGGGGTTTCGGATATTTGAGATAGGAAAAGAATTACGGGAGCAGAAGACTGATGGTACAACCATGCGTTGAGGATGGTAACGGCGGAGACACGACTCCGGCGACATCCCTTTTCTCTTCCAAAACTTTTTCTTCTACTTCAACGAGTAAGAGATAACATACAAGAAATAGATAGTGTAGTGGGGCCCCCTTTATTTGGATATATGGACAATACCACCTTTGTATCAGAAAATCTGAGAATTGTTGGCAACGATCTGGAAGCTTTAAACTTTAAAGAGACTAGTTTGTTCATCAAAGGCTGAAGTTCTCGCATCGATTTCCATTCTCTTATTGGCCATCCAAGTAGCATAATCACGTAGATTCTTTCGAACCAAGAGCCACCAATATAGGGCAAAATCAAGTTTGCTTATCTCAATTGTAAAACAGGGTTGTGTCAAATGCCTAGTACTGGTACCCATGTTTGTTGGAGCACTACCGTGAAAAGATCCGATTGGATCATGATTCAAACACATGATAATAGAGCAATGCATCAACTGTACTTAACGATATCAATATTTTTCAGAAAACAGGTTAAGTCCTGCATTTATTCCCCACACCCTGCTGCTCAAAATTCACGACAACTAAGAAGACGTTACACGAATACAAAACTCCTTTACACCTCCCGAATTGAAATAAACATGCAACTTGGGTCATAAAAAGGTAGCCCAACTCTATATTGCTGCGAAGTACTCTTTGCTGAGCTTAGGGTCTGGCTTCATGGACTTCTCTCCGGGTTTCCATCCAGCAGGGCAAACTTCGTCTGGGTTCTCCTGCACATACTGCAAAGCCTGCATGGCACAAAGCGACGATGACTGAGTTTGAAGTTAACCAATCAAAAGTTGGGGAGTAACACTACTTATTCTGTCCTTCAATACATAATTACCTGGAGTGTTCTTTTCGTTTCATCAACACTCCGGCCTATGGCAAGATTGTTAATGGTGGAGTGTTGTATAACTCCTTCCTTGTCAATGATGAAAAGTCCCCTCAATGCGATCCCCTAAAAGATTGAACGAACTTCAAAGCTGGAAATTATGTGCAAATTATAATGCAAACAAATAAAAAAAACTTCGATCACTATAAAAAAAACATAATGCAAACATGTAGCAAATGGATAAAAACTATAACCAAAGTACCAAAAGAATCTATCCCAACATTTTACAAGCATTACATATATTCCATCCATTTTATATTGTTTGTCCACCATTTTATTTTGTGAAGTTCCAAAAATCAGCAAAATATTAACAAAAATCCCCAACGTTATCTTCACTTCATTTGAAAAGTCAATACCCTGTTTTTCAATTGCTGTACTTCAGTTTAATTTAAGGATCGTAATTTGAAAAACTGGCAACTTTATGTTCAAAACAACATAGAAATCAGTAAAAGTACCAAGGAAACAGAAAAAGACAGAAAACAGCTAAATTCAGACCCGCAGTTTAGACCTGACTCCTTATCATCCATCTTTGTAATTATCAATTAAAGACCAAAGACATATAACATATAAAAGATTAAATGCAAAAGTTTTTCAAGCAGCATATGCAATATATAACTAGATAGTAAGAAACTTCTATTCTGAGATGTGCGTGTACACATATGTGATTATTAGAAGGAATTTCATAGTAACAAGTTCATAATCTTTGCCTTGTACCATGCTTCCTGATAAAGGTCCGAATGTCAATTTTTAACCCTCTCAGATAACCCCAATTTACTGCAACGAGTTGGCCAATACTACCACAAAATTCAATATTTTTAACTAGATCATGTCACTTCATAATGTTAGAAAACAAATTTTGAAACTCCATTAATAACGAGTTATCTCATACCTGGTCTGGGATTAGCACACCAAACGATTTTGAGATTGATTTGGTCACGTCAGAAATCAGGGGATACTTAAGATCACCAAGCCCACCTGACTTTCTATCTGTTTGGACCCAAGCAAGGTGTGAGAACTACACCAAGGATAACATAAGAGCATCAGGAAAATAGGCAAATCCAACTTAGAGCATGGCAGTAATCTACTTCTATAGAGGAAACACATGTACACAATACACGAAAGCCAACAAAATAGCACACATCAGTTATCTCAAAAGTTTAGAACGAACAGCTGATATATGAATTACAGTCGGCACTACATATTAGAAAACCAAAATTTAGTGCGCCAATCTAGAAGACAACTCTATGTGATGTTTGTAGTAAATGATACACCAATTTATTGAATCCGAACAAATTTATTAAAGAAAAAAAATGAAAGGGGTGCCATTGGCTTTAGAAGCCTTCAAATTAAATGGAGAAAACAACTTACCACACTGTCAGTTGAAACGCCCAATATTTCTGTGTTTAGCTGCTCAAACTCGGCGTGGCGATCGCTGAAAGCGGTGATCTCTGTGAATGAGGGGGAAGATAAATGATAATAAGGGAAAGCTTTAGCATCCACTAGTACATAAACGTTCGATTTAGATTAGTTGAGTGTCAAACAAACCAGTGGGACAAACAAATGTGAAATCCAACGGGTAGAAAAAGAGAATCACATATTTCTTCCCAATATATTCGGAGAGTTTAACCTGAAATGAAAATGCTTCAGTTATAAGGAAATGCAAATAAATTAACAATTTAGCAGGAGCGTAAGAATTGGGTTTGTCTCCATGGATCAGTCCCTAAATTCATTAATCTACCTAGCTGACTCTCTCAAGCAAAAAATCATTTTCAAATAGTTTAGACGAATTTATAAGCATCGACTGAAACTTCACCAATTTCATAACTTAACGACCCAGTCTAATTTGGAGATTGCAAAAACAATCATGAAGGCTACTGAGATTCTGGGCATTTGTTCTTTAAAAGCTACCTTGATGAACTCCTGATCGAAAACAGCCTCGGCCTCAAAATCCGGTGCTTTATTTCCAACCAATGGAAGCTCAGTCTGTGCAAGGAGCAATAGCGCAAGACATATATCATAATTCGAAACATAGAAAGAAAAACAAATTGATCTCCTCTAGAATATTGGCATTGGAGTTAACAGTACTGCAAGTAGTTAAAAAAAGCAATATTGAGTTGCTGAAAGTGGAGAAAAAAGAAACAGAGAACGGAATCTACAAAAAGCGGGGAGATAAAAGAGAAGAAAATAACATACAGAAGCCCTGACCGAGAAGGACCTTCGAGAATGGGAGCGACGAGTGAGGGAAATGGAACGAGGGACATGGGATTGGAGGGGTTTATGGAGGCCATTGAAGGACTTGGGGATGGTTAGGGTTTGAGAGAAGGGGTTGGAGATCGAAGCGGCAGGTTTGGTAGAGAAAGCCCTAGGGTTTGAGGCGAAGAGAGTGGTGAAGGCAGCTGAGCAGGCCATTTAGGCGAAAGTAGAGAAGCTGGCTCGCTGTCACTGCTCTCTCCGTGGCTTTGGGAAGTGTTTGGCGGAGAAATGGTGGGTAAGTAAAGTAGATAACTGATAAAGAAGACGGGCAGTTGTAGGTTTGGTGGGATGATTGGGATTTGGACGTGTCTCCTAATTGAGTTTTGCTGTATGTAAGCAGCTTTGTCTATCAATATGGATTAAAGTTAACTTTTATATTTTAAATTTAAATTAATATTATTTTTAATAAAATTTATTTTTTAACCATGCGCATCTATTTAATTTAAATTTAAAATATGAAGATAAAATTATTAGATCGATATGTAAACTTTCTTTTTTATATATATATATATATATATATAGCAAAACTCAATATAAATTGGGTAACCCGCTCCATACATTCGGTCTTAGCCCATTGGGCTTTTCATGGTCGTATAAATCTCCACAAGGCCGGCCTCCTTTTCCTCCACTTTCCTCAGCCAACTCAAATCGGTGATAAAATATTCAATGGCCCAACTACAACTAGAAGTAAAGTCCGAACATTGTCAGGCTTCGTAATCTTTTGGGCCTCTCGTCTCTCTCATTTTCCCTCCCCCCAAACTTCTGTCTGTAGCTTAGATTTTCAGATAGCATTCTCTCGTAACCTTCAAATCATTAAGCTTACATCCTTATCCTCTCCAGTCTCTACCCGCATCTCCTCTAAAACACTCCCCCACCAGAGCATACAACAGCCAACTCACCATCAGCCATGTAACGCCCAAACAATGCACCAAGAAACTATCCATTTCCTCTCTTCCTCCACGCCTTCTTTCTCTCCCTCTTCCTTCCTTCCAAAATCCAGTTTCTTCCCTCCCCACCATGATTCTCCTTCACTTTCTCGCTCAAAAAAACACCTTTTCCATGTATTCTCCCTCAAAGCAGCTATCTCTCTTCCGCTTAAATCCCATACTACTCCAGAACTTTCCTCCATGTCGCCCCCAAGTCGCCCAGTACTCCAGCAGCCCAATCCTCTTCGCTCCCAATTCCAGGAGAAAATGCTCTACCTCGATTCCATCGGCCTCGACTTCTTCTCCCTCATCAACCACTACCCTCCGATCGTCTCCGTATCCCTCTCTGACGTCAAATCCACCGTCGATTACATGACCTCCCTGGGTTTCACTGCCATCGAGTTCCGCCGAATCGCCGGTATGTGCCCCGAAATCCTCACCTCTCGAGTCTCCGACATAGTCCCCGTATTCACCTTCCTGCTTCGCGAGGTCTGCGTCAACGGCTCCGATCTCAGGCGCGTCATCAACCGACGGCCCAGGTTGCTCGTCTGCAGCGTCAAGCAACGACTCCGCCCCACCCTATACTTTCTCCAGAGTATCGGCATCTACGAGGTAAACAAGCACACGTCTTTGCTCTCCACTAGTGTTGAAGAAAAGCTCATACCCAGAATCGAGTACTTCGAGAAAATTGGGTTTTCGCACCGAGACGCGGTATCCATGTTTCGGAGATTTCCGCAGCTATTTAATTACAGCGTCAAACATAATTTCGAGCCGAAATTCGATTACTTTGTGGTGGAAATGGGAAGGGATTTGAGGGAGCTGAAAGAGTTTCCGCAGTACTTCTCGTTTAGCTTAGAGAATAGGATCAAGCCTAGGCACCAGTGTTGTGTAGAGAAGGGTGTGTGCTGCTTTCCTCTCCCCGTATTGTTAAAGACGAGGGAGGCGCAATTCCAACAGAGATTGGAGGTATGGTGTAATTCTTCTATACCATTGAGAACTTCCCCTTTGTGGTATACAAATTGTCATATTCATTCAAATGTATAGAGTAAATTTAGATTAATTTGTCTTTGACTCTTTGCCAAGTTTCAATTGGTTGACGCTTGCGCAATGTGCATTCTGCAATATAACACGAAAAGCACCTTGATGATATAACATGTTGGAACACCACTCCAAGCTAAAAGTTTTGAGAAAATTATTTTAGATCAACTATTTAAGTAAATAGCTTGATGTTGTTTCTTGGGCTATCCCTGTTTCTCTCATCAATAAAGTTCTCATTTACCGATAAAAAAAATTTATGATTGATGTTGTTCATTTCATCCCATGTGAAGCTTCAACAATTTAGGGCCCTTGGATCAGATTGGTACAATTTTTTTTTGTTGGAAACACTGTTCTTTCTTCCGGAAATTCATACGTGTTACGGTGGAAACTTGAGGTTTGTGTGGCACCTGACTTGTGTCAAAATTTAATTGACCTTATGGATCAACCTGTAAAGATTGGAAGTTTAGGGGCAGTGTGTGTCACATTATTCGCATGGAGTGATTTTTTGGGTGTTTTGTAATTGTACATAGCTTTTATGTTGTCGAAAACCTCAGGGTGGAAAAAGACTGCTATACAACAATATGGGCAACGCTTGTCATCCATGTAGTTCATCTGTTCTTGTATTTTTATCTAGGTGATTTAGGAAAATATGACATTATCTGAGTTGCTGTGAGTATCAAATAGTAAAATCTGGATTTGCTATTCTCATGCGCACTTGAACTGCATTGCCACCACTATCCTGCAGTCAAACTAAGATATATTTTCACTCCATATATTTTCACTACCGATAAAATCAAATGCTCCATCCATTTCCTATCAGTAAATCATTAGATATCGTCAACACCAATAACTATTTTGACATATCATTTTGATAAGCATCCGGATGCTTGATCAGTTCTTTATCCAAGCGATAAACATCTAAAAATGGTATGAATAATGAAGGCTTGATCCGGCCAAGTACGACCGGCTTCGCTAGTAATGAAGAGAAATGGCTTGCAGTTGCAGAAGATAAAGAGAGGGAGAGAAGATGTTTTTTTTCTTTTTCTTTTTAGCAAGATTCATTCATAAATAACATAAAGTTATGCAGTACGGTAGAATCTAGTGAAATTGTACAAATAAGAAAGGGGATCTCTTCCACTACGAAAGCTTAAAAGATATTGAAGAATAGGAATAAGGGGTATGCTTCCATAAAGATGATTGGAAGTAGCCTATTGTGCAATACTATGCGCATATCAATTTTGTGATCGATATATTTTCACTATTTACCAGTCTTTAAATTTGCTTAGAGCACTAATAGTGGCTGTACAAAAAATCGTAAAACCAACCAAAACCGACTCAGTCCAACCATCGGAGTTCGGAACCGACCGAAACATGCGTAGAACCGGTCTGCTGGCGGTTGAATTTGACCAGAACCGATGTCCAGCGATTTGGTCCCAATTTAAGCCTGGACGAGACTACTGAACCGACCGATACTTAAAATGTTTATTTTAAAAAAACTATACATATATGAAACAACGTCGTTTCACTTAAATGAGTGAAACAGCATCGTTCTGGGACTTAGTGTTTAAAAAAAATATAAAGAAAACAGCATTGGCACCGTTTCACTCTGGGGTTTAAACACGCACACTCACCCTTCTTCTTCTTCGTTTCTTTTTTCTCCTTTCTGATTTCACATTTCAGTTCACAGCGCCGCCCTCACCTTTCTCAATCTCTCTCAAATCGCAACCATCTCCGTCGCCACCGAAGACGCCGACGAATCAACTGGAGTTACGTTGAGACCGATGTAGATGGTTTTCTCCACCTTCACCAGCCGGTTTCAGTCGAGATTTCCATCATTTCAAGATATCGATGCAAGTATCAGTTTTAGATTGAAATCAAAAACGAACCTTCAGTTTTCACCTCTAATAGTGGGCTCAACAAAGTTAAATTTTAGCCAAAGAATAGTTAAAGTGCAACAATAGGCTCAACAAATGAATAATAATTTTAACTTCAAACTATATCACTAGCCAAATTTGTTAACCCAAATGGGTTTGACCAAATATTATTTTTGGACTAAAATATTATGTTTCCGCTGCTTGCTTCTTTCCCTAGGCCACCGTGATGACTTTTTGAATATGAACTTTCAAGATAATTTCTCTCTTTATATATAATATATATATATTAAAATCTTAACTACGATTCCCAGTTTTGCAACATTTGCTAGCTCAATTAATACAATAGAATATACGCTAGAGGTAAAATTCTTATTAGTTTTCCAAGTAACAAAAATTTATAAGTAAAATAAATAAAGAATATCCAACAAATTAAAAAATTTACAAGAGTAAATCACAATTAGAATTAAAATAAATGAATAGTTCAAAATCAATATTTTAATAAAATAGTGAAAGATTTATTGAGCCTGTTATTTGATGTTGTTTAAAAATGACTAGCTAAATTTGTAAAAGTGAATTTCTTAATTAAATTTTAATCAAAGTTTATTGAGCCCACTACTAGTGCTCTTAGTATATGTTTTGTGTCTCTGATGATGGATTGCATTTTCCAGTCTAAAGGATGTTTTGCATTATTTGTTGCTTTCACCACTTGTTTGGAATTTCCTTGAATGTAAATATTTCCAATCCTCTATCATTGAGGGAGAGAATATTACGTGGGTGTATGTGATCAAATGAATTTGGTGATTAAGAATAGAGTAATGTTACTCATTATCTCATAATTTGATATTAGATAATTGAATATTATTTATTATATTCTAATTGTGAATCTATTATCTAATATCACATCATGAAATGATGAGAGAATGATAAAAATATAGATAATAGAGAAATGATTTGTATAAGTCCCGCATATGCACTTTATAAAAAAGTGGATCCCGTCATAAAAAGTGTAAATTTTTTTTTTCTTTTTTTAATGGGATCTACATTTTATAAAAATCTATATAAAATTTATTTATTTAAAACTTGTAACTAATATTATTATTCCATATATTAAATAGATTCTTTCTTAAAAACAAAAGCGATCCAAATTTGTCAAAAGTGCATCATTATCTAATATGATGACTTGGTACGGTCAAATCCACTTATAAAAGTAAAAACTCCGAATAAAATAAACAGCGGGTAGTACACGTCATAAATTAACAACATTTGCACCTTTATTAAGGGAAAGAAATTAAAAAAAAAAAAAACCAACAACAACTACAAGATTCATTTTGCACGGGTTGGAATTTCATGGTACGGAGAAAAAGAGAGGTGAAAACATGAATTGAAGAAAAAAAAAAAAAAACATAGGAGAGCCGTTTGAGGTGAAGACAAGTAAAGGCGCGTATCGCTTCCGCTTCGCCTATTTGTTTAGATTTTGTTCTTTTCGTCGGTTGTTATCTTCTTTTTATAGTAATGCCCCATATTTTTGGGTAAATTCAAATCACGTGCCGCCGTTCCCTTTTTCTTGTACTAATGCCCTAATTTTTTTTTTTTTTTTAATGCAAACAAGTATATTTCATTAAAGAGAATGATACTAGAAGAGGGGGTGGGGTTACCAACAAACACCCTAGAACAATAACAATAGTGTGAAATGATAGATAAAAAAAAAAAATTTTTACAATTAATTTTTTGATCGTCACCTATATTCTACAAAGAAAAAAACATAGTCTCTAGAGTATGAAGCATCAAATGGTGATTTTTCCATTTTATTTATATTAATTAGAATGAGATTTATTATTATTATTTTTTGTTTGATTCCGTCTATTATCTACTGTCATAGTAATGGAACAAAGATGAAAACACTCTCCTCTCCATATGCTTTATTTTTATAGCACTTTCAATGGATGATGTAAAATTTATATTTTTGTAAAATTTGAAAGAAATAGTTCAATATAGTCCATCTACTGGATTATGTATTTTATAACTAATATCCACTTTGCTACAGCATCATCTATACATCTATTTATACTTGTATAAATATTTAATTTATTTATTTCTCTACTTTTTACTCTTTATTTATTTTTTATCTACTTTTTACTTTTTTTTATTTAAAATTAATAAAATCTATTAAAAAGTATAATATTTAAATTATATGAATAAAGAATAGATAAATTTATATATGATATATTATAAAAATTAATATATAAAATTTAAAAAAATAATTTTAATGATATATTTTAAATGAAAGTACGAAAAAACGAAGAGTGAGCACAAATCCTAAATTATAGTATGAAAAATGATAGTACGAAAAATAAACCAGACATGGCATGTTCACCAATGGGTTTGTGAGCACAAATCCCCGTATGGAAAGCCACCGGATTAAGTTGTGTGGACAACAATATTAAAACTGGCAGTTAAAAAGTCAAAACATAAATGATTACTTTTTGAGGTGGGCAACCTTAATAGTAATTATATCTTTTTCTCTAGAGTAACTCTTCATAAGCCACTTAGCTGTACATTTTCCACTTACTACACGGCTCTGTCTCATCGGTCTCTCTCTCATTGTCTGCTCTCACTCGCCTGCTCGATTTTTCTTTCATGTCTCTCTCTCATTTCTCGAGTCTCTCTGATATTACCTCTCTCAATTAGATAGTAAATTAAAATTAAAGAGATATATGATCCAGATGATACCATATCATATATGCAAAAATAACTGCTCTCTATATTTATTAATTTCTTTATAGGTAAAATCTACACTACAAATCAATTAAACGAATGGCAAAATAATTTTTTATTGGGAGTTATTTATTTTGGATATCTTAGGTAAATATGATTTTAGGTGTTATATGAGATGAGATTAAATAAGGAATTTGTAAATGATAGTGAGATAATTTATAAATAGTAGTGAAATAGTTTGAGTTAAAAGTTTAAATAAATTTTGAAAAATGAGAGAAAGAATTTAAATAAAAATATTATAAAATTAAAATAGGTTTAAAATTTAATTTTTTAATATTATCTTTATTTTAAAATTTAAGAAAGTTAAATTATTTTTTATGTTTTGTTTTAAAGTTTGGAAAAGTTGTAATAATTAGAAAAAACTAAAAATTAAAAATTAAAAAATATTTATGTTTTAACAGTATTTGAATGTTGAAATGAGATCATTTAAAAGATTTGTGAAACCAAACTAGATCTTATTGTATTCTACTGAGTTTTTTTTTTTTCTTGGGAGGTAGTTTGTATAAACGCAGCCAAGAGGACTAAAAATACAAGTACACAAATTAGATAGGTCAGAACATAATAACACAAAACCTAAAGGGCAAAAGTAGAAAGAGATAGATTTCTATTTTCTGCTGTGCTTCCCTCCACATCTATCCGAAACTAAAAATTCCCTCCTTCCCTCGTTTTCTGCTCACTTTCTCCCAGGACCCAAACCCTTCTCTTTCTAACCCTCAGATCCCATTCCTCCCTCCCAAAACCCTACACCCCTTCACTTCCGCTCACATCTTCTCCGGTTTCCCCAAAACGCTCAGATTGTGCTTCGAATTACCAAAACTTCTCACAGATCCTCCAAGCGAGGAAACTCAGGGCTCGATCACTCGGCCATCCATGTCCGGCGGCGCTCGAGCTCCTAACCGTCCGGCACCTCCGCATACCGGGATGGTCCAGATCCCACCGCCGCTGCCGAAGCGTAACCTCACGGCGCTCGCGTCG
>QEOT01004542.1:960-62922 GCA_003123785.1 Pterocarya stenoptera
AGTTAGCTTACATCCAGCTTCAAGCTGCTCACACTCCCAATGACCCTGATAAAATCCAAGTTGCTGATAAAATATAATTTCTGAGTTGAAGAACCTGTCTGAACTTGAGCACTTTTACAGGGAGAAAAACCCAAACCAGTTTGTGTTTGTCCACAAGACTCTCGTTTAGCTACAGAGATCCAAGAACAACAGAGCCTGCTAAAAACGTATGAGGTTATGGTGAAAAAATTTCAGTCTTAAATTCAAAATAAAGATTCTGAAGCTCTTGATGAGACATTCACCTACTATTTTCATATACTAAAGTCTTCTCCAAATCCAAAACTAAGGTCCCGTTTGGTTGTTAGACTGTACTGAAATCAAATCAGTTCAGTCTAATTTTAAGTTGAGTCTAACATCTAAATACCCAACTCTCAAATCACTAAACTTATCTCAACTTAAAACCTCTTTACACCTGGAACCCACAACCTTTTTCAATTCTATACATCTTTACACGCGGGACTCACAACCTTTTTTAAATTTCCATAAATATATCTAAGCTCATTTTAATATCCAAACACATCTAAACTCATCTTAAGTGGATCTCATAAAACTTACTCCACCATCTCAACTCACTACTATTCATAAAGAACTCAACTCATTTCAACTCAGCTCAACATCCAAACGGAACTAAAAAGAGTTGCAGAAACAAAATGGAGTAATAATACAATGATGCAAAGGATGAAAACTCCCCCCCCCCCAAAAAAAAAAAGCTAAAAAACACACATATATAGAAAATATTTGAACATCGGCTTTTGATGGTATTATTGTGTTCTTTTTATAAAACCCAATTTTATTCTTTTCTTCCAAAGTCATCTGCATCGATCTGCTCCATGTATGATAATTTTTCCTGGTAAGGAAATGAGACACCAACATGGTGTTTGGCGAATCACCGTTCTGTAAGTGATAAGGACTTGCAGAATTATCCAAGTTCAAAGAGACAGAAGCAGAAGAAGCCATGGCAGCAGACCTTCTCAATATCTATTTTTCCTTTTCATTCTCTGTCCACTTTTTCAAATTCCAACTTGCAAATATTAAAGCAAAATCATCTTGTTCTTCCTAAATTCATTCCTAACTATACTGAAAGCTTCACATATTTTGAACCTCATCATTCTAAACAATTTTTCCTCATCCTGTTATTGTAGACACCATAAATATCCCATCTCTACATGATGAACTCATTTTCCACCTCTTAGAAGGTCAAATCGACAGCATAAAATACTTGGATACCTGCAAAGTTATCATTGTAATTTGGCTGCTTCTAGTTCTCCAACATTTCTGAAGATCGTGCTCTATATTCAGGTAAAAAATATAGCATTTCTAATGTACTATCTTACTCTAAATTGTCTGCATCACATAGAGCTTTTATTGTAGTTTTATCTTCTAATTTGGAACCTACCTTCTATCACCAAGTTGTTAGGCATTCTCATTGGCAAAAAACTATATCTGCAGAATTATCTGCACTAGAATTTAATAACACTCTCTTACAACACTTCCTTCAAACAAAATTCCTATAGGTTGTTAGTGGGTCTATAAAATTAAATAATATGCTGATGATTCTAATGAGAGACATAAGGCAATACTTGTTGCCAGAGGGTATACTAAAAAAAAAGGCTTAGATTTTTTTGAAACTTTCTCACCTGTTGCAAAAATGGTTACAGTCAAATGTGTGATGTCTCTTGCTGCTATTCATAATTGGCATTTATTTCATTTAAATGTTAATGCATTCTTATATAGAGAGTTAGATGAAGAAGTTTATATGAAAGCACCTCTTGGTTATCTTAGTAAGGGAGACACAAGAGTATGCAAACTACAAAAATCATTATATGGATTGGAACAAGCTTATAGGTAATAGAATTCGAAATTTAGACCTATTTTGTTTGATATTGGTTTCTCATAATCTAAGGCAGACTACTCACTATTCACTAAAAAGAATGGTAGCTCATTTGTGGCCTTATTGGTTAATCTTGATGATATTCTTCTTACTATTTATCTGCTATTGATTATGTAAAAACATCCTTAAGTGCTCAATTTAAATTGAAAGACTTGGGTCTTGCTAAGTTTTTTCTTGGGATGGAGATTGCTCGATCACATAAAGGCATTTCTTTGTCACAAAGAAAATATACTCTTGAGTTGATTTCAAATGTTGGTTTACTTGTTGCTAAGCTAGTCCTTTTTCCTATGGATACTCATTCCAAGTTATCCAAAGAAGATGGTGAGTTAGTTTCTGATAGTTCTGCTTATAGAAGATTAATTGGTAGATTACTTTACTTACTCATACTAGACCAGATATCACATATTCAGTCCATCATCTAAGTCAATTTCTGGACAATCCTCGTGTGCCACATCTACAAGCTACTTTAAGAATTCTCATATCTCAAATTAGCACCTGGTCAAGGTTTTTTTTTCCAGCTTCTTCTGATGTTCACATCAAGGCGTTTTCAAACTCGGATTAGGCTAGTTGCCCTAATACTCATCATTTAGTCAGTGGCTATTGTGTTTTTATTGGTGAATCACTTATTTCTTAGAAATCTAAGAAACAACATACAGTTTCTTGATCCTCTGCAGAAGTTGAATATAGCTCAATGGCCTATACAGTTTGTGAAATAACTTGGATTCGTGCCTTGTTTACTGATCTTCATCAACTTCATCCTCAACCAACACTTCTTTTTTGTGATAATCAAGATGTACTTCACATAGCAGCTAATCCAGTTTATCATGACCGTACTAAACACATTGAGTTAGATTGTCATTTAGTGTGTGAAAAGCTACAAGAAGGATCCTTAACTACTTTACATGTTGCCTTAGTTCACCAAGTTTCTGATTTGATGACCAAGCCTTTAGGTTCTACGATTTTTCAGTCCTTGTTATCCAAGATGAATGAATGTGCATAATATATACACGTTATCTTGAGGGGGACTATTACAGATTTAATATACTGATATGTGATGTGTACATATGTTAAATGAATGATGTGTAATTTTCTCAGTTAACACTCTGTTTCTTTGCATATATAAATAGAGACTTTCTTGTTAAAGAATCATTAGGAATAAAAGTAAAGGCTTCCTCTCCGAGCCAAGATCTTCGAGTGGTTACCTTGAGAAGATTCATTGCCATGGCTTCTTCCGCTTCCCCTAACTAATTCAACGTAAATAATGTCTACACTCAACCATATAACAATGACATAAACATAGATTAATTCTAGCTAATACCCACAGTAACACTTGAATATTAAATTCATCGTTAATACACCCTAATAGCGTAATCAACTAGGTATATTCTCAACAATTCACAATACCAAATATTATCAAATTTTATGCACAAAATTAATTAAATATACTAGTTATGAGGGATGAGAATTTACCTAATATTGTCATTGATGGTGAAGAAATAGTAAGGAGCAATGGCTGTGGGTAGAGGTTATACAGAGAGAGAGAGAGAGAGAGAGAATATATATATACACGGTTGAGACAGAGAGAGAAAGAAAGAGAGAAAAAATATGTATATATATGTAGGGTTAGAGAGAGAGAGTATATTTACGGGTTGGGGGGGAATTGAGAGACAGAGAGAGAGATATGAAATGGGGGGAAATTGTGTGTGTGAGAGAGAATTGAAGAGAGCGAGAGAGAGAGAGAGTGTGTATGTGTGTGTGGTGTGTGTGAGTGCGTTTGAGGGCGGGAAAGAGAGAGAGTCGAGGTGAGGGAGGGGGTTCATACGAGAGAGAGAGAGAGTAGGATCAGATTTGGAGAAGGGGTAGGGTAAAAAAAAAAAAAGGCTGGGTGGACTGGGTTTATTACACCAAGTCCTCTGTGTTGGGCTTTCTTTTGCTTTGGGTTTTTGGAAGTTCTAGCAACGTCGCCGATACCACTACCACCATTCCCGCTATTGTTATACTTCTAGGTTTGATCCATTTTTATTCTTTTCGATCTAAAGTTTATAAATTTCAAGTGCATTTGAAGCAAAACCAAAGGCAAAGATAGAGAAAGATCCAAGTTATTGCTTGTATATATTTATGTACTCATGTTTTGTCTCCCCGAGACATTGTCGTTTTCATACCAAAAAGTCATTTTTTATCTTGATAATCATTGGCAGGGGTTGTGGTGGATATGTGTGTATATATATATATAATATTTATAGTTATAAAGTATATATATATATATATATATGAGTAACATTAAGAATAATTTTTTTAATGTGAATTTGAGATTTACTTACTTTTTTTTAAAGGGATATGTAAAATTTACACACATATCCACCACAATCTCACTTTTTTTTAAGCTAGAGAGTGTACGAGCGAGACTTGTATTTTGACCCAAACATTGTATATAACATTACTTATATATATATATATTAAAGGTGGTAACATAAATAATAATATTTGAGGGCACGATTAATTTTAAAGAGTATAGTACTGTAGTTTCCCTTTGAGAAACTAGATATTGTATTACGTACCTAATTTTCTTTATATTGCTGGTGCGCAGATCTCTGTTTGATGCATGCCTCGTAGGTTTCCTTAGTACTTCCCTTTTTGAAGGGGGAAAAAAAAAAAGTTATTGCCCTTCCCTAGTTAGTTGTCGTTCCCGTACTTGTCGACCGACCGAATATATAAAAGCCATAAATCCTCAGTAGCAATTAATTATTTCTATATTTAATTGAACAGTACCATATTTTTCTTCCTGCCTGCTGTTATAGTACGTACTGGGGTGCATCAAGCGAGCTAGCTAGCTAGCCCAACTAACAACAAAAGAAAAAAAGGGACCCAGCAAAATCCCTACGCAATCAAATTTCTCTTGTTCTATATATGTTTGAGAGTTTTTAAGAACCATATATAATATAATATAATATAATAATCCATGATTAATCAGTCTTTGGTATTAGATTTTTCGAATTCTGATCTCTCACTCTTTTTTAAAGCACGTGTTTAAATCCATCAGCCACATGCAGGAACATTGGGGCCGGTTTAACTGTCACGAAGAATTTTCGTCTGTTGCAAATCATGAGTTAGAAGCTCTCTGCATGCATGTGCAGCGAGCTGCCCTCAGACTTCTCGCGGTTAATTTGCATGCTGGAACATCCTGATTATTGGACATGTTAATTAATAAGATCACGTGTCAACAATGTGAAATGATGTATGCACTTAATTTAAGCTAAGTTGATAGCAAATACAAAGAAGAGATCATAACTCCAATTAAGGACTCAAAAGTCATGCTTGTGGTCCATGCATGATATCGATTCATTATTAATATCTTTGCATACATGTTGTTGATCTTGCTTCATCAACCAGTTCTCACCTTATTCCATGTATTTATAAATACATTAAGACAACAAGCATGCACAAACACTTACGGTGCATGTATTGCAGGCGGGCAATTGAAAATACCTTTATTTGAAGAGCATACAAGGTGCTTGGTAACCCTACTAGTATATATATATATATATATGTGCATCGATCACTGTAGCACAAGAGGATTTACGAGCAAGGAGGCAATATAATCTTTCATCAAATTAGGATCAGTATACGCATCGCCATCCTCGTATACCACATCTGCTACACGAGCAAGATTCAGAACACGTTCAAGGATGGGCATGATCGGGACATGATCTGCAGTCCGGTTCATGAGTAACTCTTCATTGATATCTTTCCATGCAATTACAATTTCTTTCCAGAACAATTTGTATACCTCTTCCTCTGCGGAAACACCGTACTGCTTCATGTAGCATTCAACCGCTGACACAGCATGTGCTCTGCTTCGCTCAAACTGCAAGTGTCAACAAAATAAAAACGATGTTGGGGTGAAATATCAAAGGGAAAATGACAAGTATTTCGTTATACCTTATGGGACTTAATGTCATCCATGAGTCTGGCAATGATTGCTGAAGCTCTCAGAATTTTAGGGTCATTCAATACCCATTTAAAGACCTCTTCGTCTGCAATATTTCCCATGCCAAGAAAGGAAGTTGTGGCTAGCACTGGATATCCTGACGTCGTCATGGCATTAGACATGTATTCCTCCATTGTTGGAACATAGCCTTCGTTGCACCACTTGGCTTCGATAAAGTAAGCTTGGGTTAGTTTTTTCATCTGCAAAGAAAATATCCAACGTCAATGTAAACTTGTTCGTCCAAATGGGAAAAAAAAGTTGGAAGTACTAAAGGAATTGTTGGTTTACTGATTCCTTCGCATAATGCACACAGAATGGTCTACCGTCTTTCGCAGTCTCTGCTTCAATTTCATCGTAAACATCTAGCAGTGCCTTATAAATTAGTTTCATATACTCGGGAAGTATATCTATGGCGTTAATGTCCCATCTGAAGCTCAAACAACAAGAATTTCCGTCTCACCATCTTAATTATGTATATGATTGAGAAAAGTTTTTAAACTATAAACTAAATTTCTGACGGAAATTATGGAATTTTAAACCAAATTATAATATGAGCATTGTGCTCGATCGACCTAACCTTTCAATTGCTTCTGTAAAGAGCTTGAGTTCTGCATATGAACCATAAGCGTCGTAGGTATCATCTATAATCGATGTCATGCCTATTACTTTGGTCATAATCCTTCTTGCAAGAGAATATTGGGGTTCAAAGAACACACCCATTATCCAAAAATAGCCCTCTACAATTCGATCCCTCGCATAAGGCAGCTTTGTAGTGAAGTCCAAATTTTTCCACCAACTGAAAGAGAAATTCGACTTAACTTCACATTATAATTTATGACAATCAAATAAAATCTGGTAATATATAATACACGTAAGATTCTTTTACAGCTATTTTATGACTCATTTTTCACCAAAATATACATGCGCCAAGGACAAAATAAAAAGCCTCATCGATCGATATGTCAAGTAATTGGACGCATATACCTTGTAATACCGCCTATTTCCTTCTGATGTTGTGATTGCAATATATTAAAATCGAACTTGGCAAACTTGAGCAGAGTTTCGCTGTATGAATCTTCTTCTTTGTAGATAGAGATGTAATATAATCCCTCTAACCTCGGCAACGCTTTGCGGATAGGCCGGTTCAGAGCATGCTTTACTTTCTTTGCCAACTGGGGTCTGATATGATTCACAGCTAACTCAAGATGAGTAGTAGTGAAAGCAAGGGCTTTGTCTAGTATGTCTTCTCCATTTATGCCAAGATGGGCAGCCTCGTATAAACTCAGCATGCCCTTCACATCAGAAATTAAGGATGCCTTAAAGCTACCTTTGTCATCTTTGAACTCGCTAAAAATGTCTGTTTCACAACCACACGAACAGCACTTAGTGATCGAGCACTCAAAAAAGATAATTAAAAAGAATTCAGCTAATGTGAATATTAATGGCACTGTTCATGCTGATATTAGCATCATGCAGTAGATCATGTAGGGTTCAAATGCGGGAGGGATCGAATGCTGTTATTATATATACATTCACTTCATGAATATTAGTAGTTTTCCCCGAATTAAGGAGAAAACAATAGAGATTTTGAAGAACAAATAATGAGAATTACGTACGTACCGCATGAAACGTCATAACCTTGTTGTCTAAGCAATCGAAACCAAAGAGAAATGGTGTAAAGTTTAAGCGGGTCATGATCCGCAGCATGATCCATAATATTGCTGCTATTAAAGCAAGGAGGGTTGATTTTGTGCGCTTTTTGCAGTATTTCGTCGATCTCACTTTCAAAATGGTATGAAACACCTAAGTGCTGAATTGCATCAATCAAATGCAGCTTTTCTGAANACTGTTATTAAAGCAAGGGTTGATTTTGTGCGCTTTTTGCAGTATTTCGTCGATCTCACTTTCAAAATGGTATGAAACACCTAAGTGCTGAATTGCATCAATCAAATGCAGCTTTTCTGAAAGCGTTTGATCGGTACTACCGGGAGCTATAATTAGCATCCTCTTCACCTCGTCCTTCAATTCTTCATGAACTTGTTGCATGATTTTATGATCATCATCTGCGTCCTACACGATTGATCAAGCAAATTTGTTCACAATATGATAAAAGATTGTTTCCGATCGATAAGATCATCAGTACTGCATGAATTTCTGCTTCTATACTAAGAAATGAAATGATCATAGGCAACTCTGTTCTTTAGGTTATAAATCCGGTCTTTAGTGATAAAGAATCCAGAAATTAAGTAATATAATTAGAAATTAAGCAGAAACGCTACAATATATTTTTTTACCCTACAAGAAATTAAGAAGTCGATGAACAAACAGTAGTACAAAGCGGCCTTCGTTTAACTTGGTACTGTTCGTGATCATACATGTGACAGTACTAGTGCAAGTGATCAAGATATCGAGATTAATTATTCTGGAATAAGCTAGCTAGGAGTAGTACTTACAGCTTGTTGTACATCCTCACCTAAATTAAGTTATTTACTTGATAATTAATTAATTAAATTACGTAAACACATCATGAGAAAGGAAATTATATATTAATTGCTATATATATGTAATAAATAAGATTATATATATGTAGGGATCGAGTAGAAGTACTATCTCCTCACCAGTACGTTGGAATCAGAAGCATAAGATAGGAAATGAGAACCCCAAACGCTGGGACTAAAATGCGCCAAGTTACGACCCACTAATTTTCCAGAGGCTTCAATTTGGGTTGAAGAAGGAACTGCTGAAATTGGGAATGACATGATATATGTTGTATGCAGAAGCTGCAAGTGGCTGGCGATCGATGTGGTTTTTTTGTGCTTCAATGTCGAAGAGCAACTCAGCTATTTATAGAGATAACTAAATGCATGCAGCAAGCCACGTCAGTACTTGACATAAATGATGCATGAAAAGGGTTGTTGATTTTTCATACAATGCATGCTTGCAATAACCAATACGGGCGCTGTTAATTAGATGCGCATGGACGAAGGTAGGTGGGGCAAAATATCCCAAAAGAAAAAAAAAAAAAATTATGGATTACTAGAGAAGTTAAAAACTTGATCATTTAACATCGACATTAATAATATAGGTGATCTTATAGAAAAGTCCTATCCAAAAGATTTTATTGAACAAGACAAAGTTAAACCATTATTAATCCACTCAAACATAGGTAGGCATGGATCAATAATCTTTGAAAAGTCATCCTCCTGGCCATTTAAAGGCCGGATTCTACCCTCCTATGTTTGATGTGGTACTAATCATCATACATATTTTTATAAAATATAAAAATATATAGCCAGGTCCTTTACATAATTTTCGAATAAAAAATGAATAATTTATTTTTAAAAAATTTAAAAATAAGAATTAATGGATCATTCTTCGGCAGTGGTTCTCATGCCAAAGTCATGGTGAGAACCAAGTATAGATTAATGTACTAATTATATATTAATAGATTACTAATCTCTATAGATCACTATACTAACTATATATAGAGATTACTATACTAACTATATATACTATATAGTATGCTAAAAGTATAGATTATAGACTACAATATATTAGATTACAATATATTAATAAATTACTAACTATATAATATAGATTACTATACTAGCTAGCTATATATACTTTATTATCTATATAGATTACTATATACCATATAGATTACTATACTTTCTATATATACATTAGTATACTATATAGTATATATAGTATACTATATATACCATTGCAAGAATGATATGCCTTAGCATCCAGATCTACATAAAGAATTGTCCAAAATTTCTGATTTATGTTGGGTACTATTGAAAACTACTGTAAATGCCAAGGTTTATTATCTAGTTGACAGAATGATTTGACTTCTCTTGACACTTCAAATTTTAACGGCAACTACTAAGCGAGCTTTCTAGGTTATGAATAACATTAAGACAAGGTTTCAAAACAAAATGGTGGATGGCTTTTTTGGAGATTATATAGTAGTTTATATTGAAAAGGAAATTGCTGAGAATTTTAGCTCGAATATATACCATAATTGATGAATTTTATTTATTGAAAGAGCGACGAGTTCAATTAGCATAATTGATTATATTTTATTTTTTTATATGCATTCAAACTTGTACTTAAACAACATGTATTTTTTATTATATATATATAGAGTTATGTCATATTTTTTCATATAAATTCTTACAGATGCCTTGGCTCCCTAAATTAGATTTCTAGTTTGGTTCCGCACTATTAGTCTAATAATTATTTTAGGGTTCTTAATTAAAAAAATGTATTTTGCTTTTCTGCATCCCCAACCTATTACATAATTTGCAATTTGTATTCATAGCTAGACGGCTTAATGCCACCATCTCAAATGAGAGTAAGGGTGGAAAATCGTGTTAAAGGATTGTATTCATGTCATATCAAGCATGTACATTATATTATATGGGTCAACACGAACACGACTCGTTAAACTAAACGTATCATAATTTTAAACCTTAACATAACCCATTAAAATAACGGGTTGACACGACACGACATATTTTGACCCGTTATTAATTAACTATAAAATATATTGACACGACCCATTTTAACACATTTCAACCCATTTTATGCTAATGAGTTGAATTGACCCGAATAACCCATTTGACCCAATTAACATAATTTTATATAAAAATTAAAATCACAATATCTCTCAAAAATATAAAAATAATAAATAATGACCGATATCAATATTTTCATGTTTTAACATATAAACCAATATTAAAAATTACAATCTAAACAATAAAAACACAAAACCAAATTAAAATCCAATACCAAAATCCAAACAATAAAAATGCCAAAATCAAAATCTCAACAATACCAAATATTAGCATAAGTCCAAAGTTACAATCCAAACAATACAAGCATAAACATATTGTAATAATATTAAAGTTACAATCTCAATAATAATAAACAAAAATCTAAACCTCTGATTGGTTTATAGAAGTGGAATGTCCTCCTTTCTCCAGAAAGCGCCACTTTCATGATTGTTCAATAGCATTTAAATGTCTTCACGTGTCTAAAATATGGCAAGTCTATCTCAATGTTTATAAAACTACAGTTCTCGGCTACATTTGGCTTTGACAGCCTCCTCCAATTACTCAACCCGGTCAAAATCAACCTTGAAAGTTAAAATACTTATGCCATCTTTACTAGTATTATAATCTTGCTTGATGTCTTCAATTTGAAAAGATTGTAACTGTATACACCAAGCAAGAGATCAGTACACAAACATTAAGTATAACTTGTCAAAGATTGGATGTCTCCACTTATTCCATATAGTCCATACAAAGACATCATATTCTTAACCTGAACAAGATTAGTTTTGCTACGTACAACCGTGCTTGCGGAACCATGCGTAACCGGATGACGTGGATCTGACAGTTTTTATTTTTTTAAAGAAAAAGAAAATTGAGAAGAAGACTAGAACAAACTAGAAGAAGAAAGAAGGAAGGATGACTGAAATCTCGAAGGAAGAGGATTGCGTGGTTCATCGGTTTGAAATCGAGAACGACAGTATCCAAAGAAACTCATCTTTTATTCAAAGCCTTTAACTCAAAGGGATATTAAATTCCCAGGAAACAAGCAACCTCCCCACTCTCCTCCTTCAAATTGAATTCAACCAAAGAAATGATAGGCTATACTGGGTGGATCTTCAGGGTAGTGATGGGTCAAATCCAACATTACACGGAAAGGTAGAGAGAACAACCGACTCCATAACCAGTTCAACCATTTTTTTTCTTTTTTTGCAGTTCGAAATGGAGATATTATCATGTTGATCCAGAATATTAGCTCTCTTCAGATCTTAACATTAATTGCAAAAAAAGGGGAAGCTTTCTCACATTGGTCAATATATTTGTTTCCCTTCTAAAGCATTTTAACATCTCCCATAAAATTCCTGAGATCATCATTCCTTTTCTTTTCTCTATTCAATTTTAGTCCAAGGAAAAGAAACTAGAGGGGTTTTGAAATAACCAGAGAAATTACGGTGAAATTACTTGGTACTGATTTCGCCTTTTAAACACTTCCAGTTCAACCATTTTGGCACGTCTTCAAAGAGAAAATCTTCATCATCTGTGTCTTCAATATCTATTTTGGGTCTCTCGTCGTCTTTGTGGTCTTTGGATTTCGGAAGCCTCGAATTTCAGCTTTGCATTAGACCTTCCAGCAAAACTGGGAAAAAATTGATAAGAGAGAGAAGGAACAAAATGAAGAAGTGGGAAAAAATTATAAAGACAGAAGGAATGAAGGCAGAAAAAATAATTTTTTTTTATCCACCGGTTACGCAGCGGTTTCTCCAGCCGGTTGCAAATAGAATTTTTGGAACAAGATATATACATTTAGAATATTTAAGATGCATTGTTCTTATAAACAGCTTATCTGAGTATCAGAGATATTTTAATGGAATACACTAACTCAATTTAAACATACCAAAAAATGACTGAAGTCAAAATTTGAAATATAAAGAACTGACTAAAGTGTAGAAATATATCCAACTCAATTATTTACTCTTTACAAAACAAACTTGAAAGAAAAGTTTGATCATAGTATTGGGGCATATTAGAGAGGGTAATCAGCTAATGGCTCTGATACCAAACACGTATCCCAGGTAATATTTAATGTAGAACAAATACTATATAATGTATATAGTTTACTAATGTATATGTATAGTAAGTATAGTAATCTATATAGTATACAGTAATCTATATAGATAATATAGTATATATAGCTAGTATAGTAATCTATATTATATAGTTAGTGATCTATATAGTTAGTAATTTATTAATATATTGTAATTTAATATATTGTTATAGTGGTCTATATAGTTAGTATAGTGGTCTATATAGTTAGTATATAAGTGATCTATATAGATTAATTATCTATTAATATATAATTCTTACATTAACCTATACTTGGTTCTCACCATGACTTTGGCATGAGAACCACTCCAGAAGAACGATCCATTAATTCTTATTATTTAATTTTTTTAATATAAATTATTCATTTTTTATTAGAAGATCGCATGTAAAGGACCTGGCTATATATTTTTATTAAATTTATATATTTATATATTTTATAAAAATATGTATGATGATTAGGACCACATGAAGTACTGTTACAGGCTGAACTCAAACTCTTATGATTATTAGCAATTAGTACTTAAACCATTATTAATCCACTCAAACATAGGAGGGTAGAATCCGGCCTTTAAATGGCCAGGAGGGCGACTTTTCAAAGATTGATGCATGCCTAGCTACTCGATCGAGTCATAATAATTAAGCTGCTCAATATAAATTGACTAATGTTAGATATAAGCTTCAAATAGATAAATTATATGTAAGTCTTTTGTAAAAAAGTAAATCTCACTAATAACTAATAATTTTTTTACACTTTCTTTAAATGTGGTCTATTTTTTTACAATGGCTTATATGTGACTTGTCTATTTGAAACTTGTACAAATCATTTCTGATATAAATTTAATCAAAAGTTAAATATTTTAAATATTTTAATAAAGGGATTATTATATTAAATATAAATTTACATAAAAATCATTCTTGTGAATGTATGATGACGAGCATATCTTAATGTCTTTAATAAAAAATAGCTAGTAACATATATTTTGAAACGAAGTTAATATATATAAATATTTTTTTTTTCAACTATTTTTGGTTAATCATATATATATTATGGCGGCCGGTCGGCTCATTTAGGATTAATATGCTGAGGACTTTAAAGGCCAATTGAATTATACCTACTTTCTCTCTCTGTTGTTCTACCTTCTATTTAGGGGTGGCAATATTGGTATTTATTTATTTATTTTATTGTTGTTTTATTTATTGATATCTATTATTTTTATGGAATATAATTTTGCTGATAATATTGGTTATCGAGATTTATATGATTTAAAATGTATAGATTATAATACAAGACTTGAATTAAAAATATTGATGGATAATATAAAAGATCTTAAGAGAAAACAACAATTAATAAAACAAGATTATACATTAATGATGACTAACTTTCATGTATTTCAAAGAAGATAAGTGTTAATAGAGGAATGGAAAAATCATTGTGAATTCTTAATAAATGAAATTAAAAGCATATGATACCATTTAAGTATCCTTGCTTTAAAAAAAAGAGAGTAAAAATCACTAATACAGATTTTTACAAATAGAACTCATAGAAAAATAAAATGAAGTATATTGGGAGGCTTGTCTTAGTAAGCCATGAAAAATTCATTGGTCAGCCCATTTATGCTAGAAGGCTTTAAGGGTGGTCTCGGTGGTGTTCCCTCGAGTTCTTGATCTACTTATTTCTCTTTTAATATAGAAAATCTTTGCTTAAAAAAACCAGTCTCAATGAATTCTTTATTCGAATCCGACGAATCCACTACTAGTATTCCCATAGAACCTGATAATATCAACCAATAAGATTATAGTATAATAGATATAGAAAGAAATTTACAACATTGGACAATTCCTAATGTTTCAAAAAATCAAATATACAAACATTCCACTTTTTCTTCTAAACTATCATTTCTTACTAATTATAGTATTAAAAGGGTAGAAAAAACCATTAGTTTAAATAATGATTATGGATCACTACAATTATTAAAAAAAAAAAAAAGCTATAAAACATCACAAAGAACAAAAATATTCTTTTATACATATTGGATTAGTACAAGTGGCTATAAAACCACTCACTAGAAGCGGATTAAATACCTTAGCATTACTCTATCTTAGAGATAGAAGACACTATAATTTTCATGATTCATTATTTGGCATTGTAGAATCAAGCCTGTTCCAAGGCTCAATTTATTTTAATTGTCATCCTAATTATTCTATTTCATTATTTGATACTAATATCTTACATACTTTAACATTAAATATTAAAACAAATGGTTATCATACGATGAAAGCATCACATCCATTAACAATAGTATATAGGATCTATTATAAACTGATGAAAATAACATTAGAGCCACAAGCTCTTATTACCAATCCAAAAAGATATACATTATTATTACAATCTAGTATACAAAATTTTAGTGTACAAATTCCTAAACAAATTAATTGGAATCAAATTACTCCCCCTAATGAATGGCAATTAGAAAATATCACTCCATTACCTAAAATAGAAAATAATTCTAAAGATGATCTAGAATACATAGATAAAAAAATAGGCGAAACAGTCCAAATTACTTTTCAACCTTTTAGAAGATCTTTATCACACTCACGTTATTCTTCTTCAGCACCTTCTAATTATCGTACACCCAGATCTGTTCTTACATCAATTTCTCCGAATAAATCTCAAAACTTTGACACCAGATCCCAGAATCAAGACACACAGATTCGGGGAGTTATTCCTGAAAATATTATTGATACATCAATATATACTGTTAATCATTCTTATATGGCATCCACCTCTCATAATCCTAAACAAGTAAAAGAATAACATTCTTCTACAACATATTCACAAGTAGTCAGAGATGATGCCCAAATATACACTCCGAGTAAAGAAGAATTTAAAATTAATAAAGAATATCTCAAACAAGATTATATGAAAGGAGAAAATAATAAGAAAAGATTAGTATTTTTCTCAACTTTTACAAAAATAGAGAGAGATTATATTCAAGAAAAATATTATGAATACTTAGAAGGAATACAAATTAATATACATTTCTTTACATGGTTTAAAATCTATAAATCAAACCAATTATCAATCATAAACAGGAATACTAATTAATCAATGGATTAAAGAAGAAATAATCAAATCGTTTATGAAGAATACCCCCCATTTTGAAGCCATTAAGTACAATCAAAGAAATACTCAAATATTAGCTTCACCAATAAAAAAAATAATACTACAACAGAAAGTAAAAACACTGATAATATAATCCAACAAAACAATTATACCAATTTATATCTAAAAACAATGAGTAAAAAATTAGAGATAATTGAAATCCTACTATTAAAGAAGCAAAAGAAACCCCTTTATTTGTTCCCCATGAAATCCCATCTCATCTAAAAACTATTTTTTCTAAAAACAAAAATGATTTATTAGAACAAATCTGTAATAAATTAGAAAAATTAAATATTACTAATATCGCATCTACTTCAAAACAACCTCATATTAATGTATTAAGTAAGACAAACTCGCCTATATTATCTGAGTATGAAATTAGTAATATTGAAAACCAATTTGAAAATTTAGAAATAAATAAGATTAGAGGAGATCATGTCAATAGTTTTTCAGCTAGGGATTCTAAGCATCATGTTTCTATTACTTGTAATTGGTATCCAACGCCTAGTCCACCGGATATGCAATTCGAAGAAATAGAACATATAGTAAGATCTGCTTTTGCACTAGATGTATTATATAAATGAAATATAGATGAATTATTTGAGTATGAAATATTAAATCATTTCTAAGAAATGATTATGGTTGCTAACGTTTTAAAAGTAATAGAAAAACTGATCATCAAGTAGCTCATATTATTGTTACAGGTTTAACTGGCCAATTAAAAGCCTGGTGGGATCATTATCTTTCTCATGAACAAATAATAAAAATATTAACTTCATATAAACATGATGAAAATATCCAAATGATTAAAACCAAAAATGATCAAACATTAGAAGATGTTGTTAATACTTTAATATTTTTATTAACCAAACACTTTGTTGGTGATCCTATTCAATTTAAAGAAAGAACTAACGATTTGCTAATTAATTTAAGATGTCCTTAATTATCTAATTTTCGTTGGTATAAAGATGTATTTTTAACTAAAGTTGTGAGCAAAAATGACTGTCAACAATCATACTGGAAGGAAAAATTCATAGCCGGACTTCCATATTACTTCACCCAAAATGTGTTGAAGGAGACGAAGATGGGTTCGAGGGAGAGCTTCGGGGAGAAGAGTGAAGAGAATTAGAATGGATGTGACTCACCGTAACTTCAATAAAGTGTACTACGTGTACGGTTTGAAAATTTTCCCTTAAATCCACTTTGATGATGTTTGTGTGGGTTCCATGCATGTCCTTTTTTAGGAAACTAAATGTTGGTGGGAATTTAAAGTGGGAACTGAACATTGATATTTTCGTCATATGAAGTTAAATAAACTTCACAAATTATTCATAACCACAATATGAAGAAAGTGTTTCCCCTTTCTATTATTTTAATTTAAACAGGAGAGAGGGAACATGTTTTCTAAAGCATGCATATTCGGGGAATAATTGCACCGTTTCATTATTAAGAGCGAGACGGATATGAGAGAACTGATGGATGAGAGAGAGGTGATGAGAGAGCGATAGCCAAGGAGAGAGAGACTATGAGGGATGAGAGAGAGAGAGTAGAGGAGAGAGAGACGATCTGATGAGAGAAAGCGAGTCAAGGAGAGAGAGACGATCTAATGAGAGAGAGCCGCGATGATGAGAAAGAGAGGAAGAGAGAGCTGATGATCAAAGGGTCTGTGCGTTTTGAAAAAATAATAATAATAATAATAATAATAGCAGTAGACACTTATAATGTGCTACAGATCAGCCATAGGGCTATAGTAGATATATATATGTTTGGGAGTTTTTTAGAACCATAATATAATATAATATAATAATCCATGATTAATCAATCTTTGGTATTAGATTTTTCTAATTATGATCTCTGCCTCTTTTTTAATGCACGTGTTTAAATCCATGAGCCACATGCAAGAACATTGGGGCTGGTTTAATTGTCATGAAGAATTTTCTACTGCAAATCATGACCTAGAAGCTGCTCTCTGCATGCATGTGCAGCGAGCTGCCTTAAGACTTCGCTTGGTTAATATGCATGCTGGAACATCCTGATTATTGGACATGCTAATTAATAAGATCACGTGTCAACAATGTGAAATGATGCATGCACTTAATTAATATATATATATATATATATCCTCGAGATCGAATTTAAGCTAAGTTGATAGCAAATACAACGAAGATCAGATAACTCCAATTAAGTCACTATTAATGTCTTTGCATACATGTTGTTGATCTTGTTTCATCCACAAGTAGTACCGATCACCTTATTCCATGTATTGATAAATACATTAAGACAACAAGCACAAACACTTACAGTGCATGTATTGCAGACGGGCAATTGAAAATACCTTTATTTGAAGGGAACACGTACGTAGCATGCAAGGTGCATGCTAACCCTACTAGTATATATATGTGCATCGATCACTGTAGCACAAGAGGATTTACGAGCAAGGAGGCAATATAATCTTTAATCAAATTAGGATCAGTATACAAATCGCCATCCTCATATATCAAATCTGCTACACGAGTAAGATTCAGAACACGTTCAAGGATGGCCATCGGGACATGATCTGCAGTCCGGTTCATGAGTAACTCTTCATCGATATCTTTCCATGCATTTACGATTTCTTTCCCCAACAATTTGTATACCTCTTCCTCTGCCGAAACACCTCATTGCTTCATGTAGCATTCAACCGCTGACACAGCATGTGCTCTATTTCGCTCAAACTGCAAGTGTCAACAAAATAAACGATGTTGGGGTGAAATATCAAAGGGAAAATGTCAAGTATTCCGTTATACCTTATGGGACTTAATGTCATCCATGAGTATGGCAATGATTGCTGAAGCTCTCAGAATTTTAGGGTCATTCAATACCATTTAAAGACCTCTTCGTCTGCAATATTTCCCATGACAAGAAAGGAAGTTATGGCTAGCACTGGATATATATCCTGAAGACGTCATGGCATTAGGCATGTATTCCTCCATTGTTGGAACATAGCCTGTAACGCCCCATACCCGGAGGGGGGGGGGGTCGGAGAATTACTACCTATCTCTTCCAACTTTGTCTTTCAAAACATCTAAAGCTCCAAGGATTTCATAATTAGTACAATATCTCATATTTTCCAAATAACCGTAATACAAACTCCATAAGTCATCATTACCAAATAACATAAACCAAGGGATGTCCACAATCTCCCAATAATTTCAACAAAATAATACGATATGTCTTTAGGTTTTCATAGATCCAAATAACATAAAGTATTTCATATACTTAGGTTAAGCCCTTCTACTAACGAAGGTACCCTTAGGTACTCGATCTTCTATCCATATCTAGTTAAGCTCAAAATTCTATTCCTGACCCTCAGCTGGGTCATCAATATCATCTGGAAAAAAAAATATTGAAGATAAGGGGTGAGTTATCAACAACTCAGTAAGCAGAGAACATATACTAGTATGTAAACATGAGCATTTTCAGAAAGTTCAGAATGCAAAAACAAAACATTTCATTTTCATATGCACATCTCAAAATGTATTATCAGAAAATCAGAGCAACTTTTCAACATTTTCATATTTATAAACCATTTTCATATTTAAAAACCCTTTGGCATTACATAATTGAACATTTTCATCTTATCATATCATGTCATATCATATACCATGTTTAACCCCCGTGGTAGGGTTGTGCTATCCCCGGTGGCCAAACCAGGCAGAAACAGAATGTGAATCTTTCCCTTATCAGTCTCGGAGCCCTGAGTGTGCACATAGAAAAAACCACGCAGAAAACCACTTTGTTTCCTTAGTAGGTGCACCAGAAACAGAGAAGTTGGTACCAACCCAAACAGAGGCCACAGTTTTACACCCGTGGTAAGGTCAGAACAGAACAGAACATAATCAGAATGTCATGCTAGAGGTTTCAAAAATCACATCATATCATATCAGAGTACAGAACATTTTCAGAATAGAAAAAATCGGATCATAGAAATATAATTTATGTACAAAATTTCATATTCGCTCTCTTTTACACAATTTAGAAACAGAATGTCAAAATCAGCTCATGTCTACACCAGTCATGACAGAAAATACTTTCTTCTTATACAGAGTTTCATGAGTATGCAGAACAAATAACTGAGGTCGTTTCCAAAATTTTTTTTCATAACAAAATACATATTTTTCAAAATCGACCTCAGATCATTCTATTTTATGCAAAATCTAGTATAGTAACCCCGCTTACTTGAATTTCTTAACTTTTCAAAAATTTCCTCAACAATGTCGAATAATTATCAATCGTCACCTATAAGATAACCACGTAATTCTCATAAATTTTCAATCAGTCACGTATTCGATATTTAAGTCTAAGCTTCTAAAATAACCTATTTTAATTATTTCCTCAAAACCTAAAATTCTCATAACCTCAAAATATTTCATCCCTTTCTAAAATCATCAATATCCATTTAATAACTTTGACTAAAACATTAAAAATCTAACTTATTTACTATTGGGATCTTACTGTGATTTATAAAACTAACTGACATAACTATATAGAAATCATTATAAGTAGAATAATCATACTTTTGTTTACATCAACAAAAAAAAAATTCTTTTTAAAGGATTCGAAAATGAGATTTTAAACTCACTGATCATTCCGAACAGTTTATCAGTATGTACTTAATAAATAATCCGATAAAAATATTAATCTCTTAAAAATGCCAACTTAACAAAATAAATCCCCATACACCCTAAATCCAAATAAATAAATAAATACAACTGCAGCTCACAAGGAAACCCCTCCGAAGCCAAAAGTCGATTAAGGCTTCCATGATCAAAGGGGCATAACGGTAATAATCCCTCTTCTACTATGTTAACAGATGCATAAATCTATATATATATTTCCCTTTTAGAAACTACAAGAGAACAAAAACATGGAGAGACTAAGATGGTGCGGCAGCACTTACGGAGAGGTGGGGGTACGACGACGTGGAGCAGGCGGTTGACCACGGCGGATGGGAGGGTGGTGTCTGGTCACTGGCTGAGAGAGAAAGAGAGGGCGACGAGTAAGAGAGGCACACAGTGAGAGGATGAGGGAGAAATCGAGAGAACTGAGAAACCAACAAAAAAAAAAAAAAATGGCATGAGCTTACCGGGGAAACTCTCGGTGGAGGGTGACGAGAAGTCTTCTTTGGCAGATTCTGTGGGGTCGCACGTGGTGGAACTCTCGGTGGAGGCTGGTTGCAGCGGCTTAAGGTGGCTGAACTGCTCTGTTTTTAGACATAAAAACAGAGGAAGACAAAGCTTGCAACAGAGGCTACGGGGGGTGTTGGGCGGCAGCTTTGTGTGGCTGGGCGCAATGGCGAGGTTTGGACTGAGGTTCACAGAAGAGAGTGGATGTTTAGAGGTGTTTGGATGGTTGGGGCGTGAGAAGAGGGTAGCGGCAATGGCTTTAGGGTTGAGAAAAGCTTAACATATATATAGGCTATAAATGGAAAATAGAACAAACCTAAAACAAAGGGAAGGTGAACATGCACGAGAAAGAAAAGATGGTGTGAACTTGTGTGACGGATTCTGGAAACGTTTCTCACGTGCATGGGTTTGGCCGTGAGCTGGGTGTTACATAGCCTTCGTTGCACCACTTGGCTTCGATAAAGTAAGCTTGGATTAGTTTTTTAATCTGCAAAGAAAATATCCAACGTCAATGTAAACTTAGCTTGTTCGTCCAAAAGGGAAAAAAAAGTTGGAAGTACTAAAGGAATTGTTGGCTTACTGATTCCTTTGCATAATGAACACAGAATGGTCTACTGTCTTTCGCAGTCTCTGCTTCAATTTCATCGTAAACATCTAGTAGTGCCTTATAAATTAGTTTCATATAGTCGGGAAGTATATCTATGGCGCTAATGTCCCATCTGAAGCTCAAACAACAAGAATTTCCATCTCACCATCTTAATTATTTATATGACTGAGAAAAGTTTTTAAACTATAAACTAAATTTTTGATGGAAAATGAAACTTTAAACCAAATTATAATATGAGCATTGTGCTCGATCGACCTAACCTTTCAATTGCTTCTGTAAAGAGCTTGAGTTCTGCATATGAACCATAAGCGTCGTAGGTATCATCTATAATCGATGTCATGCCTATTACTTTGGTCATAATCCTTCTTGCAAGAGAATATTGGGGTTCAAAGAACGTACCCGGCCATTATCCAAAAATAGCCCTCTACAATTCGATCCCTCGCATAAGGTAGCTTTGTAGTGAAGTCCAAATTTTTCCACCACCTGAAAGAGAAATTCGACTTAACTTCAGGTTATAATTTATGAGAATCAAATAAAATCTGGTAATATATAATACACGTACATTCTTTTACAGCTATTTTATGACTCATTTTTCACTAAAATATACATGCGCCAAGGACAAACTAAAAAGCCTCAGCGATCGATATATCAAGTAATTGGACGCATATACCTTGTAATACCGCCTATTTCCTTCCGATGTTGTGATTGCAATACGTTAAAATCTAACTTGGCAAACTTGAGTAGAGTTTCGCTGTATGAATCTTCTTCTTTGTAGATAGAGATGTAATATAATCCCTCTAACCTCAACACCGCTTTGCGGATGGGCCGGTTCAGAGCATGCTTTACTTTCTTTGCCAACTGGGGTCTTATATGATTCACAGCTAACTCAAGATGAGTGGCAGTGAAAGCAAGGGCTTCGTCTAGAATGTCTTCTCCATTTATGCCAAGATGGACAGCCTCGTATAAACTCAGCATGCCTGTAACGCCCCGGTCCCGGAGGGTTACTCCTTGTCACTCAAAATCATTTTTCAACCATATAGTTATAGACTCAAATCTCCAATGTTTTCAATAACAGATACAACTCACTGTTTTAGATCAACTACTTTAATAAGATTAATCTAAGCGTCACAAAAATCTCAAAATTAAACCTATCAACCTTCCAAGATACCAAGTCAGTAGAGCAAAATAGAACTACCGGAATAAATCTTCAATAACCAAAATATCATCTTTGTATTTGATCCAATATACTCAACTAGCTTTATACATGAGTTCTATTCTTGATCCCAAGCTGTACCCTCCAAAATCATCTGAAAAATGTTATGGAAATAAGGGGTGAGTTATTAACAACTCAGTAAGTAGAGAACATATACTAGTATGTAAACATGAGCATTTTTAGAAAGTTCAGTATGCAGAAACAAAATATTTCATTTTCATATGCACACTCAAAATGTATTATTAGAAAATCAGAGCGATTTTTTAACCTTTTCATATTCATAAACCATTTTCATATTCAAAAACCTTTTAGCATAACATAACTGAACATCTTCATCTTATCTTATCATGTCATATCATATACAATGTTTAATCCTCGTAGTAGGGTTGTGCTATCCCCGGTGGCCAAACCAGGCAGAAACAGAATGTGAATTTTTTCCTTATCATTCTCGAAGCCTCGAGTGTACACATAGAAAAGACCACGCAAAAAACCACTTTATTTCCAAAGTGGGTGCACCAGTAACAGAGAAATTGGTACCAACCCAAACAGAGGCCACAGTTTTACACCCGTGGTAAGGTCAGAACAGAACAGAACAGAATGTCATGCCAGAGGTTTCAAAAATCACATCATATCATATCAGAGTACAGAACATTTTCAGAACAAAACAAAATTAGATTACAGAAATATAATTTATGCACAAAATTTCATATTTACTCTCTTTTACACAATTCAGAAACAGAATGTCAAAATAAGCTCATGTCTACACCAGTCATGACAGAAAATACTTTCTTCTTATATAGAGTTTAATGAGTATGCAGAATAAATAACTGAGGTCGTTTCCAAAATTTCTTTTCATAAAAAAATATGCATATTTTCCAAAATCGACTTCAGATCATTTTATTTTATGCAAAATCTAGTATAGGAACCTCGCTTACCTGAACTTCTTAGTTTTTTGAAAATTCCTTCTACAATGCCGAGCAAATATTAACCGTCACTATTAAGATAATTGCGTAATTCCCATAAATTTCAATCGAACAAGTATGTCAATATTTAAGCCTAAGCTTCTCAAATAACCTATTAAAATTTCTCAAAACTTAAAATTCTCATAATCTCAAAATAGCCTTATTTTCTAAAACCATCCATATCCACTTAATTAGATTTGTACCTAATAATAAATTTATCGAAGAAGCGTAATAATAATTACGGAACTCAATAAAAAGTAATATTTAAAATATCTAAAATACTGAAAACGTGTTATAAATTAATAGAATACTTTGACTACAAAATTTCTATAAAATATGTCATGAAAACTCGTCTCTTAAAAATAGGTTTACTTCTTTTAATTAACAATATTATTAAAATATTATCTATGCACAAATAATATTTTATGAGACCTAAAACAAAACTCATTTAAACATAAATCCTAAGGGACCACTCATCCGAAAATATATATTAGAAACATAGACTAAGGGTAAACTGGTAATAGCACTACACTATCAGGTTAACATAAATTAGATATATATATTTATATAACTCATGTGAACAAAACCAGAGGAACCAACACACGGAAATGAAACCAAAAATGCACCAGCAGGGGCTTACCCAAGGGAACCGAGGCATGAGTGGAGGGGTAAGGCGTGACGGCGCTGGCTAGAGGGACCATGGTGGTGCGGTTAGAGAGCAGGCGTGCGGTAGAGATGCGATTGAGCTGAAGCACGAGAGAAAGAGACGGAGAGGTGAGCGAGAGAGAGGGCGGAGAGAAAAGAGCAAGTAAACCGAGAGAGATGCTAACCGTGAGGGGTTACTACTGGCTGAGGTGGCTTGTGGGTGTCCAACGTTCATTTCCGTGCAGGTGACGACAGCTTGGAGCGGTTGGTACCAAGACTTGGGAGAGATCTTCCTTGCTCTGTTTTTGGTAGAGAAAAACAGAGTACCTTGACTTGGCCAAAAACCGTGGGTTGCCGTTTCCCGTGTCTGTGGAACGCGGTTCCAGTAGTTGGTCTAAGCGGATGTATACGAGGGGGTGCACTCAGTGGCGGACCACCATAGGGGCAGGGGGGCCATGGCCCCCCCTAAAATTTTGAAAAAAAAAATATGTTTATAGATATTATTTTTTTTGTAATTTAATAAGATTATATTAATCTTATTTGGTGTTGGCCCCCTCTAAAAAATTATTTTTGCCCCCTCTACAGAATTATTTTGATTTTTTGAGTGTCTTTATATTATTTCAATGATATATTGTTCTTGACATATCATATAATTTTTTAATACATAAGTTCTATTAAATGTATTTTATTTTTATTTTAGATCTTACTATTAGATTGTTCTATATACCGTAGAAAAAAGTATACAAAGATAGAACAAAAAATATTTATTATAGTTTTAGTTTTACTTGGCCCCCCCTAAAACAGATTCCTGGTTCCGCCACTGGGTGCACTAGTGAAGCAGCAGTACGGTCGACGGAGGGCTGGGCTGGGAACTTCACGTAGGGGTAGCCGCGGCGACTGTTTCGCTTGTTGTAGGGTGGCACAGTTTCACGTGAGCTAGGTTGGTGATGAAGAAGCAAAGAGAGTTGGCTCCGAGGGTGGCTTGATTGTGATTCGACGAAGAGGAAACAGGTGCTCTGATTTGAGTTGCAAGAATAGAGGGGTTTTCGGTTGGTGTAGGATGAAGTTGGTTGAGCATGATTGAGTTTCAGTGCTAGGTGGTTCTTGATGTAGGGCTGTGGCGAAGTAAACGGCTGGGCGGCTTGGGAGGAACTGAGCGAAGCTAGGCAGCGGCACATACCCTAGGGTTGAGGATGCTTAGCATATAAATAAGCTATAAACGGAAAGCAGATAAAACCTAAGGAAAAGAAATAAAAAGGGACGTGCATGAAAATGGAAAATGGACGTAAACCGTGCGACAGAGTCTGGAAGTCTTCAATGGGCCTGGGCTCAAATCTTGGGCTGGAAATCCGAATGGACTGGGCCTAAAAGAAAAATAAAATTAAAGCAACAAAAGTCCAATCCGAAAATTAGTTGCTCAAAAAAAAAAGGCACACTAAAAATAAATTAGAAGTCAAACAAAAACATTACAACTCAAAATTAATAAAATAAAATAATTGAAGTCCAATAATAAAATAAGTTAAAATCAAGTGTACTTTAAATAATAAACAATAATTAATAACAAGAAAGACACATTAAAAAAAATTTCACAACTTAAAAATTGAAAATTAACCCAACAATAAACATGATAAATTAAAACAAGAGAACTAATATTTAAATTAAATTAAATAATTATTCAATTAAAAATATACTAAAATACGGATATTACAATGCCCTTCACATCAGAAATTAAGGATGCCTTAAAGCTACCTTTGTCATCTTTGAACTGGTTAAAAATGTCTGTTTCACAACCACACGAACAGTACTTAGTGATCGAGCACTCAAAACAGATAATTAAAAAGAATTCAGCTAATGTGAATATTAATGGCGCTGTTCATGCTGATATTAGCATCATGCAGCAGTAGATCATGTAGGGTTCAAATGCGGGAGGGATCGAATGCTGTTATTATATATACATTCACTTCATGAATATTATTAGTTTTCCCCGAATTAAGGAGAAAACAATAGAGATTTTGAAGAACAAATTAATGAGAATTACGTACGTACGTACCGCATGAAACGTCATAACCTTGTTGTCTAAGCAATCGAAACCAAAGAGAAATGGTGTAAAGTTTAAGCTGGTCATCTGCAGCATGATCCACAATATTGCTGTTATTAAAGCAAGGAGGGTTGATATTGTGCGCTTTTTGCAGTATTTCGTCGATCTCACTTTCAAAATGGTATGAAACACCTAAGTGCTGAATTGCATCAATCAAATCCAGCTTTTCTGAAAGCGTTTGATCGGTACTACCGGGAGCTATAATTAGCATCCTCGACCTTCACCTCGTCCTTCAATTCTTCATGAACTTGTTGCATGATTTTATGATCATCATCTGCGTCCTACACGATCGATCAAGCAAATTTGTTCACATCATATATAAAAGATTGTTTCCGAGAAGATCATCAGTACTGCATGAATTTCTGCTTCTATACTAAGAAATGAAATATTGATCATAGGCAACTTGGTTCTTTAGGTTATAAATCCGGTCTTTAGTGATCAGAATCCAGAAATTAAGTAATATAATTAGAAATTAAGCAGAAACGCTACAATATAAGAAGTTGATGAACAAACAGTACTAGTACAAAGCGGCCTTCGTTTAACTTGGTACCGTTCGTGATCACATGTACATGTGACAGTACTAGTGCAAGTGATCAAGATATAATCGAGATTAATTATTCTGGAATAAGCTAGCTAGGAGTTGTACTTACTTATTGTACATCCTCACCTAAATTAAGTTATTTACTTGATAATTAATGAATTAATTAGCTCAAAAGAAAAATTGCAAAGGGTAAAAACAATATTAATATTTCAACCACAAATTTACATAGGCATGATGCTACAGCAAATTATAAATTAAGTAAACACATCATGAGAAAGGAAATTATATATTAATTGCTATATATATGTAGTAAATAAGATTACATATATGTAGGGATCGAGTAGTATCTCCTCACCAGTACTTTGGAATCAGAAGCAAAAGATAGGAAATGAGAACCCCAGACGCAGGGACTAAAATGCGCGAAGTTATGACCCACTAATTTTCCAGAGGCTTCAATTTGGGTTGAAGAAGGAAGTACTGCTGAAATTGGGAATGACATGATGGTCTCTGATCTATTTCCAATTCCAGATGATCTAGCTAGGGTACTGTATATATGTTGTATGCAGAAGCTGCAAGTACGTGGCTGGCGATCGATGTGGTTTTTTTGTGCTTCAATGTCGAAGAGCAACTGATCAGCTATTTATAGAGATAACTAAATGCATATAGCAAGCCACGTCAGTTGACATAAATGATACATGAAAAGGGTTGATTTTTCATACAATGCATGCTTGCAATATCCCATATATACGGCTGTTAATTAGACGCGCGCGTGCATGCAGGACGAAGGTAGGTGGGGCAAAATATCCAAAAAAAAAAAAAGGATTGCTAGAGGAGTTAAAAAACTTGATCATTTAACATGCATCGACATTAATATAGGTGATCTTATAGAAAAGTCCTATCCAAAAGATTTTATTGAACAAGATCACAAAGATCAATGCAACTACAATTTCAGGTGAATGAGCATGACGACGGTAGGCGGGGACCCTGGCCGGCGGGGCAAAATATCCCAAAAACAGAAAAATTATGGATTACTAGAAAAGCTAAAAACTTGATCATTTAACATTGACAATATAGGTGATCTTATAGAGAAGTATTATCAAAAGAAGACAAAGATCAACTAAGATTTTAGGTACAACATTAAAAACTACAATACTTATAATCCAGATCTACAAGACTTGCTCACAATTTCTGATTTATGTCGGGTATTAAAAACTACTGGAAATGCCAAGGTTAATTATCTAGTTGACATAATGATTCGACTTGTCTTGACACTTTTAATTTGAACGGCAACTTGTTACGATCCCACATTGACTAAATATGGGATTAGTTGGCGGTTTATAAGCCCTTAAGCACATTTCTCTTGTAAGTCAATTTTTAAGGATGAGTTATACCTAGTGGGTTCATAACAAATAGTGTCAGAGCCACCTCACGTATGCAATCTATGTTGGAACGGTTGCAATTGTAAGGCACATGGGGTGATGCCGGCATGACAGTGTTCGTCTGAGCACTAGAAAAGACTTAGCGCACAACCAACCCGTGTGAGTGCCGGGACTGCCATGGACGTAGGTTGTAGAGCATGGTGGTGGTTACTATCTCATATCGACTAAGTAAGTGATTGGTTGGTGATTTATAAGCCCTTAGGTACCCTTTCCTCATAAACCGATTTTCAATAATGAGTTCTACCTAGTGAGTTCATAATTATAAATGGTATCAGAGCCACCCCAGTATGCAGTCCATGTTTGAACGGTTGCAATCATGAGGCACGGGGGTGATGCCAGCATGACAGTATTCGTCCAGGTGCTAGGAAAGACCTAGCACACAGTCAACCCGTGTGAGCATCGGGACCGCCGTGGACGTTGGCTGCTGAGCGTGTGATTGTTACGATCTTAGTGGTTTATAAGCTCAAAGACACCCTTCCCTTGTAAGCCGCTTTTCAAGAGTGAGTTATTCTACCTAGTGAGTTCGTAACACAACTACTAAGCGAGCTTTCTAGACTATGAATATTGTAAAGACGAGGTTTCGAAACAAAATGGAGGATGACTTTTTGGAGATTATATAGTAGTTTATATTGAAAAGGAAATTGTTGAAAAATTTAGCACAAATGTCATAATTGATGAATTTTATTTATTGAAAGAGCGACGAGTTCAATTAGTATAATTCATTATATATATATTTTTCATATGCATTCAAACTTGTACTTAAACGACATGTATTTTATATATATATATAAATAGAGAGAGAGAGAGAGTTATGTCATGTTTTTATATATATATATATATTCTTACATATGCCTTGCCCCCTAAATTAGGTTTCTAGCTTCACCCCGCTCTGTTAGTCTAATAATTATTTTAGAGTTCTTAAAAAAAATTGTATTTTACTTTTTTTAGGTACTGTATATATGTTGTATGCAGAAGCTGCAAGTGGCTGGCGATCGATGTGGTTTTTTTGTGCTTCAATGTCGAAGAGCAACTCAGCTATTTATAGAGATAATTACTAAATGCATGCAGCAAGCCACGTCAGTTGACTTCATAAATGATACATGAAAAGGGTTGTCGATTTTGCATGCAATGCATGCTTGCAATATCACATACGGCTGTTAATTAGCATGGACAAAGGTAGGCGGGGCCCCGCCCCCCGCGGCCCGCGGGGGGGGGGGGTTTGGGGGGAAAATATTTCAAAATATATATATATATATTTATATAGATTACTAGAGAAGTTAAAAACTGGATCATTTAACATTGACAATATATCTTATAGAGAAGTTTTATCAAAAATATTTTGTTGAACAAGACAAAGATCGATCAACTAAAATTTTAAGATCAACAAAATATTTTAGGTACAACATTACAAGAATGATATGTCTTATCATCAAGATCGACAAGACTTGTCCACAATTTTTAATTTATGTCGAGTATTGAAAACTACTGGAAATGCCAAGGTTTATTATCTAGTTGACAGAATGATTTGACTTGTCTTGACACTTAATTTTAACGACAACTTGTTCCGATCCCACATCGACTAAGAATGAGATTGGTTGACAGTTTATAAGTCCCTAGGCATCCTTTCCTTGTAAGCTAGTTTTCAAGGGTGAGTTCTACCTAGTGGGTTTATAACAAATGGTATCAGAGTCACCTCACGTTTGCAGTCCATGTTGGCACGATTACAATCGTGCGACACGGGGGGTGATGCCAACATGACCGTGTTCGTCCAGACACTAGGAAAGACCTAGCGCACAGCCAACCAGTGTGAGTATAGGGACCGCCGTGGCCGTCCGCTGCAGAGCGTAATGGTTGTTATGATCCTACATCGACTAAGTATGGGAATAGTTTGTGGTTTATAAGTCCCTAGGCACACTTCCAGTATAAGTCAGTTTTCAAAAGTGAGTTCTACCTAATGAATTCATAACACAACTACTAAATGAGCTTTCTAGGCTATAAATATCGTTAAGACAAGGTTTCGAAACAAAATGAAGGATGATTTTTTTTGGAGATTATATAGTAGTTTATATTGAAAAGGAAGTTACTAGAAAATTTAGCACAATGCCATAATTGATGAATTTTATTTATTGAAAGAGTGATGAGTTCAATTAGTATAATTAATTATATTTTATTTTATTTTATATGCATTCAAACTTGTACTTAAACATCATGTATTTTTTTATTTTATATATATATTTATATAGAGTTATGTCATATTTTTTTATATAAATTCTTACATATGCCTTGCCCCCTAGCTTGGATTTCTAGCTTTGTCCCGCACTGTTGTCTAATAATTATTTTAGAGTTCTTAACAAAATTTTATTTTGCTTTTTGCATCCCCAACCTATTACGTAGATAATTTGCAATTTGTATTCATTGTAGGCGGCTTAATGCCGCCACCTCAAATGGGACTATAGGACGCAGAACTTGACAGACAGAAAGTAGGTATATATATAATTCATTAATTGGCCTTTAAAGGCCTCCATATTAATCCTAAATGAGTCGACTGGCCGCCATAATATATATGATTAACCAGAAATAGTTGAAAAAAAATATTTATATAAATTAACTTTATTTCAAAATATATGTTACTATCGAAATTTTATTAAAGACATTAAGATATGCTCGTTATCATACATTCACAAGAATGATTTTTATGTAAATTCATATTTAATATAATAATCCCTTTATTAAAATATTAACAATATTTAATTTAAGACTAAATTTATATTAGAAATTATTTGTACAAGTCTCAAATAGACAAATTGTATATAAGCCACTGTCAAAAAATGGATCACATTTAAATGAAGTAAAAAAATATTATTTATTAGTGAGATCTATTTTTTTTTACAAAATACTTATATGTAAATTGTCTGTTTAACGATACTCAATTCAGCTGTTTAATTATTATGACTCGATCGAGTAGCTAGCCATGCATCAATCTTTGAGAAGTCGTCCTCCTGACCATTTAAGGGCCAGATTCTACCATCATACGTTTGAGTGGATTAATAATGGTTTAACTAATTGAGTTCAGCCTGTAACAGTACTCTATGTGGTCGGCCTAATCATCATACATATTTTTATAAAATATAAAAATATATAGCCAGGTCCTTTACATGATCTTCCAATAAAAAATGAATAATTTATTTTTAAAAAATTAAAAAAATAAGAATTAATGGTTGTTCTCATGCCAAAGTCATGGTGAGAACCAAGTATAGATTAATGTACTAATTATATATTAATAAATTACTAATCTATATAGATCACTATACTAACTAAATAGATTACTATACTTGCTGGTATCGTGTTTCGAGGCTTGGGCAACTCCACGTTATTGGGGCTCGGCGTCCAGTCCTACAAAGGTGGTAAATGATGAACTCGGGGTCCGTAGTACCTTCGACACTCAATTTAGTTTTGGTGTTGGTGATGGAAGAAGAATATCTCAAAGAAAGTTGTGGTAAGAATGTATGTAGAAGTTAACCTCTTTATTGATCACAAGTGATGCCTATTTATACCCGATGGTCTGGCCTTGATGGCAGTGGGGTGTCGCTCTGTATAAGATCGGATACTCATGCTGTCCACCTGTCATGCTACATGACACTTAGGTTTGATGGTGACTACTCCTGACACAGGGCCTTACGTTGAGTGTACAGAGCCCCAAGACGCATTGAATGAGGGGTGCCCTCTCCTCAAACTTTCTCCATTTCATTAATGTGGTATGGTCTTTGCCAGGTGCTTAAGGCATTTGCCTTTGATATGGGGCCTTACATCGTGCGTACTGAGCCCTGGGTCGTATTGAATGCGGCATGCTTTCTTCCCTAAGTTTCTTCTGTCTCATTAATGCGTTGTGGCATCACTCAGATATTCTTACTCTCCTGTCATGTTTGGGCGCCGATATTTAGAGTTAGTGAATACCCATGTATGTCGGCCAGTAGGGTGTCAAACTGTCTTTCCTGCCATATGTTTGCCATGGTTTCCTATCTACCCATCTTCTTTAGTTGGGCTTTTGGAGTATGCTTGGCCTGGCCCGAACCTTATGTTTGGACTCGGACCTGGGCCCTTCTAGTGTGCTCGGCTCAGTCCAAACCTCACGTCTGGGCTCCAACCATGGCCCTTCTCCTGGTTTGGCCCAAGAGATAACACCCCTTACAATATCCCGTGAATTTCTAGCACACTTTGTGGGCTGGAAATTATGAAGAAAGTCTTTTCATGTTCCTTTAAGTTTAAACTGAGGGGTCATTATGGTTGTCTTCGCCACGTGTCGGAATGACAGAGGGTTGTGATATCCGCATGCGCACATTCACCCATTCATTTTCTCTAGATCGTTGGGATACGAAACGATCTTGCGACGCCTTACCTTCCCTATGCGCAGAGTGAATGATTGTCTTTGCCCCCATGAATTGAAGCTATCCCCTCGAAGGGACTCCCTGTGCGTACACGCGTCATTTGGAGTTGGCCTGTGTAGGCCACGCGCCTTGCTGATGCTGCTTGGTTCGATTTCCCAAAACTGTCACACCCCTTCGAATTCTGTGCTATCGTTTCAGAAGCCCAGCCGTCCTTTCACCCCTATTTAAGCTCGTCACTTCCTTCTTTTATCCCTTCTGCCACCCTTTCGCATCTGATCTCTCATTCGTCTTCTTCCTTGGATATGTGTCTTCTTCTTCCTCTTTCGTTTATGTAACTTTAACATTTCTCTCCCCTTCTACCATGGCTAACGGAGATGACGCCGAAGCTCATCTCAACTATTTCGCTAGGAAACGGTGGTTGTCCACCGTGACTGGTGACAACCTCCATGCGTATCGTAGGCATACAACATTCCTCTGAAGACCATTCTGGAGATTCCTAGTCCTCGCGTCACTGTGGTGGATGCTGATGAACTGGCGACACGAGTTGGCCTCTATCCTTTCATGTTTTCCAATAGGCTATGGTTGCCATTCTGCCACCCTGTTAGGGACATTCTGAACTTCTTAGGGTTGGCCTCGGCTCAACTTAGTCCTAACACCTGGCATTTGATGATGGCTAATTGCATTTACTTTCGGATCATTCTTGATGGAGATTTGGAGGTTTACTTGGTCTTGACAGCTCGAAAGTTCTTGTCCGTGTACCGCATTATTCGACTCGAAAGGAGTATTTGTAGCTTCCAATCTCCGTCTTCGGAGAAACGCTTCGTCTCTTTGGAGAAGTGCTATTCTTTGATTAAAGACTGGCAACGACGTTTCTTCTTCGTTTCTGGCTCAGGCTGGGAGTTCCCTGAAGAGGAACTGGTTAATAGGGAATTTCCCGTTTGAGTAGACTGGGCTAAGGTACCAAATTCTAAATCTCATTCCATCAAACTGTTAGAAAGAGAGGAACTTATGGTTGCCACCGTGATGTCTTGGGTGGTGGCTCATCCCACACTTGCCGAGTCCGAGATGTTGCTGATGGACACCAAAATCCAGCATTACTTAAGGCTTCCCTACCGTTCACATGTGCTCAATTGGGAGTTCTTAATGGTGCCTCATTCTCCTCCTAGAGGAAAATGTCAAGCCACCTTTCCACTAAAAGGTGGTCGGGAGAAGTGGCTGCAAACAGACGACCGCACCTCTAGGTCCGCATCTTGCCCAGGGGCTAGAGTCTCTCACTCTCGTCCCTCAAGGCCACCCCACACTGCCCCACTGGCCCGTAGTCTTGACGAGCCTTCTGCTTCATCACTACGTCTACCAGTAAGGTCTCCCTTTAGCTAGTATGGTGGTGCTCCTCGCTCAGCGCCTCAGGTCCCAGTTCATAAAGCCCTCGGGGGTTTTCGTTTGAGTCCCCAAGTCCCAACATAGAGGGCCCTTGGGGGTTCTTCGCGTCTAGGCCCCCAGATCCCAGTGCAGAGGGCCTCTGAGAGTTCCTCACGTTCGTTTTCATCGGGAGCCCCCCATAAGGGGGAGGGCCATTCTCGCAGAGCTACTCCCAGACAAGTCTTCCTTCTGCCTACAAATCCAACCAACAGACCTGTCGATAGGTAACATCTTGAATTTCGATAGATTTATCACATTTTTCCCTTTGTTACACTCTTTAAGTCAATCTCTTTTTTCCTTTCAGGTTCTGCAGAGGAAGATGAGGAGAATGACATTGCATCCATCTTTTTCAACACCTTTAAAAATCCAGCCCTCGTGAGTTTGGTTCTACGATGGGGGCTTTCCCTTCATTTAAAGAGACGCTCAGCCAAGTGGAGGTTCCTCGGTGCGAGTTGTCGGTCGGTGGGCCAACCCCTTTTGAGGAGAGGCTTGCCTAGGTGGAGGCTACCTTTGGCGATGCCCCTATTCTTCCACCAGAGTCTTCGGGTCTTACTCCCCTAAGCCTCCTTGTTGTCCTAGAGCCGACGAGTCCCGACTTTATTCCTGGGCTATCTTCCGTAATGTCTGTGGAGTCGACCCCTCCAGAAGTTAGGGAGCCGACGCCTATAGAAATCAAGGAACCGACCCTCCAGAGGTCTTGGAGTCGACCCCCCAAAAGGTCATGAGCAGACCCCCCCACAGGTCATGGAGCAAACCCCCTAAGAAGTCGCAAAGCCGACCCCCCAAGAGGTCATGGAGTCGGCCTCTTCAAATATCCTAAAGCCGACCCCACCAGTGGTCCCAAAGGTGACTCCTTCTACGGTCTTTGAACTGATCCCACCATTTTTCCCGAAGGTGGTCCCTTCTTCATCAGTCTCTCAAGTATTTGTCCTTCCATTTTTCGCCAAGATTTCTTCTTCTTCTCCTAACATTATCTCATTCCTTATCTTTTGATTATCAGTCTTAGGAGTCTGCGGTTCCTCAGGTTGAGACATTTTCCCCAACCAGGATAGACGTCATCTTGGTGGAGGATAGTCCTTCGCATGCATCCCTCTTGACCTAGAATGGCTCCAGCTGTTCTGAGGCTCCTCATGGTGAAACTTCTACTCAAGGTGGGGAGGAGTTTGGATTGTCGTCCATCCTTCCACAGGTCGGTCTGGCATTGGTGGGTGCTTTCATAGGTCAGGGGAGCTAAGACGCATGAGACAGGGCCAAGTTTTGAGGCCAGGGCTAAATCAGTAGCAGCGCTGGCTCGGAAGTTCAGGCCACTTTTTGCTAGCGTAAGTGTGCTCCTCTTATGTCATTGAGCTTGTCTTCAATTCCGCCTCTTTCTTATGACTCTATTTCTCTGACCTTAAGTTGCCGATCAGTTTGCGGAGATAGTTGCCAAGGATTGAGAGGTTCTTGAGGAGGAACTTAGGGCACTGAGCAGCCTTATGCACCTGCAGGAGGAAAAGATGAGCGACGACCTCCAGGACCTATCCATGGAGCACAAGTTTTTGGCAGAGGATAGTGAGTTCTGTCGCCAAAAGATGTGGGCTCATCGGAAGGAGATCAAGTCAAAGGATCAAGAGATCAGGTCAAAGGGTCAGGAGATCAAGTTGAAGGATCAAGAGATCAAGCTAAGGGACCTGGAGATTGAGGAGAGGGATCTAGAGATCATGTTGAAGACGTGAGAGTTGTAATCCACTAGGAAGGAGCTCGACAAAATTTGTAAGGGGTACAAACTACTTCTTACAGAAAGGGGGAATGCCAGGACGGAGGTTGAGAGGTTGGAGTGCGGGTTGGAGTTAGTCTAGGAGGAGCTGAAAAGGTATAAATAGGCAGTCAAGACGTTGGCGAGGGAGAAAAGGTGAGTAGCCGAGAAGTTTTCTCAATTGCTTCACAAGTATTTTGGGCTTACCATGTCAACAAAAATTAAGGACTTCTACTTGACAGCTTCGAATCAAGGCTATCCGTTTGGAGTCTTCTTTAAAGGCCTCTCGACATCAGGCAGATCTCATTGAGTCTCAATTCGACTGGCTCCTGCCCTCGGTAATCAAGCTTGGGGCTATGGATATAAGGAAGGTCTTGAGCACCTGCGAGATCAACTGAAGGAGAACCCCGCATCTAGCTTTCACACCTTCGACCTTCGCACGCTTCTTCCAGACCGCAAGTCTTATCGCCATATGAAGACCTTAGGCAGAGAACATATGCCTCTAGCCTTTCGTGGTGCTCTTCTATAGTTTTCGCTCCCATTTTTTTTTTGTACTTTTAGGCCTGCATGGGCTTTTAATGTAATGCAAAATTAATATATGAATATACCTTCCATTTTGTTGATCATGGTTGCGTTTTTACTTCCTTTGCTGCCTTTCTTTCATGTTTTTCATGTTCATTAGTTTCTTATCTGTCCATTGTTAAGGCAGAGCTCGGGGCTCTGGCCTTTAGTCAATTCATTGTGGCTAGTTAGGAGACTGGGCTCGTCCCCGCGAAGGTCGTGGCTAGCAAAGGACTTGTGTTGTACCCCGCAAAGGTCGGCAAGTCCAGCCAAGGGATTGGCTTATGTTCCGACTGACTATTGTTTAAGGCAGAGCTCGAGAGCTCTGATCCTTAGCTAATACGTCGCAGGTAGCAACCTGGCACAAAGGTCGGCAAGTCAAGGGACTTGTGTTCCGACTGGCTATTATTCGAGCAAAGCCCAGGGCTCTAGTCCTTAGCCAATGCGTCGTGAGCAATTAAGTGACTGGGCTTGTCCCCCGTGAAGGTCGGCAAGTCCAACCGAGGGACTGGCTTGTGTTTCGACTGTATGTTGTTTTAGGCAGATCTTGAGGGCTCTAATATTTAGACAATGCATCGCAGGCAGCAACCTGGCACGAAGGTCGGCAAGTCAAGGGACTTGTGTTCCGACTGGATGTTATCCGGGCAAAGCTAAAGCCTCTGGTCCTTAGCCAATGCGTTGTGGCAAGTCAAGTGACTGGGCTTGTACCCCACGAAGGTCAGGACTTGGACTGGCTTATGTTCTGACTGGCTGTTGTTTAAGGCAGAGCTCGAGGGTTCTTATCCTTAGCCAATGCATCACAGGCAGTAACCTAGCACGAAGGTAGGCAAGTCAATAGACTTCATGCATTCCGACTGGTTGTTATTCCAGCAGAGCTCAGGACTCTAGTCCTTAGCCAATGCGTCGTGGCTAGTCAAGTGACTGGACTTGTACCCCACGAAGGTCAGGACTTGGACTGGCTTATGTTCTGACTGGCTGTTGTTTAAGGCAGAGCTCGAGGGTTCTTATCCTTAGCCAATGCATCATAGGCAGTAACCTGGCATGAAGGTAGGCAAGTCAATGGACTTCATGTGTTTCGACTGGTTGTTATTCCAGCAGAGCTCAGGACTCTAGTCCTTAGCCAATGCGCCGTGGCTAGTCAAGTGACTGGGCTTGTACCGCACGAAGGTTGGCAATTTCAATTGAAGGACTCGCTTGTGTTCTGACTGGCTGTTGTTTAAGGCATAGCTTGAGGTCTTTAATCCTTAGCCAATACATCGTAGGCAACATCCTGACACGAAGGTCGGCAAATCAAGGGACTTGTATTCTGAATGGCTATTATTCGGGCAAAGTTGAAGGCTCTGGTCCTTTGTCAATGCATCGTGACCAGCCAAGGAACTGTGCTTGTTTGATTGAAGATTTTAGATAGGAGAATCAAATAAGCTCGCTGGTCTTTTATTGACAAGTTGTTATTTACACTGTTGGCCAGTATCATGGCCTCTATACAAAATATTTCCTTAAGTGCTCATGGGTGGGGTAGTTTGCGGCCTTCTTGATCCTTGAGTCGATAAGAGTTAGGCCTACTGCTCGTTGTTACTAATAACTACCCTTCCCATCGGGGCCCCAGTTTTCCTTCCTCTTGGGTAGTAACTCCCATTTGTTTAAGGACCATGTCCCCTACTTTGAAGATTCGAGGTCGGACTCGCTTGTTGAAGTATCGTTCGACCTTTCGTTTGTTGGTGGTTGTTCGGCTCCCTATTTCTTCTCATATTTCTTCTAAGAAATCTAAGTTCTCTTTCAATCCTTCATCGTTGCACTCTTGGTTGAAGTGTTGTACCCGATATGTGGGTATTGCCACCTCTGCTGGGATCACGACTTCGGTCCCATAAACGAGGGAGAAGGGTGTTTCTCCCATGGGGTCCTAGCTGACGTTCGGTAGGCCCATAGTATGCTGAGGAGTTCTTCGTCCCATCTTCCTTTTTTATTTCTCAGCTTTTTCTTCAAAATGTTGAGTAGCGTCTTGTTGGTAGCTTCTACTTGTCCGTTCGCCTGCGGGTGTCTTGGAGATGAATATTTAGTTTTGATTATGAGTTCTGAACAATACTCTCCATAAAGGGAGCAATCAAACTGCCTTTTTGTAACACCCCGTATTTTAGTGTATTTTTAATGAAGGATTATTTTAATTGATTTAAGGATTTGTCTCTTGTTTTAAAATTAAGGGAGTTTTATTATATTATTTTATAATATTTTAAGCTGTGAAAATTATTTATTTTATGTGTCTTCTTGATATTAATTACTGTTTTGCATTTAAAGTGATCTTTAATTTAAATTGGTTTGTTTTTGGAGTTTAAAATTAATATTGTTTTAATTAAGTATTTCACCGCATTTGAAGTATTTTATTTAGTTAGTAGTTTTAAAATCATTTTCGTTGGATCATTTTCGAGACCCCAGAGGTGAGGACTGGATCTCTTCTTTTTCCCTTCTCTTTTCTTTCTCTTTTTCTTTCTTTTCTTCCTTTTTCTTTTCTTTCCCCTGCTCCCGCGCGCGACCCAGCCCTCTCTCCCTCCTCTCTCTCCTTCGGCCGAATAGCTCTCCCCACCCAAGCCCCGCCGTGCGCCGCTCGTGGCTGCCACCGCCCAGCCCAAACTCTTCCCCTCCAGCCGGCGACACCACCCCACCGTTTCCAGCCCCTCCCTCGCCGGCAATAGCCCGCACGCACCATCTAAGCCGCACGGCTTTTTGAGCTCTAGCGCCGTCGTCCGGCCACCTCCGGCCACCACCTCTTCACCACTTCATCACCGGCCCTCCAGCAATCCTTTAGACCCAACTCCGGTCTCGATCCGTCGCCGGAGCCGCCCCAACGAACACCCACTCCGATTTGGGTTTCTTGGCCTTCTACCGCCATTTCGGCCACTACCCACTGCCAAAGGCCACCACCATTAGCTTCACCACCTCCCATAGGCCCTACCCTACCGTTCCCAAGTCTTCGTTTGACCCCGGGTAAATTTTGGGTTCACTGTGTTTTCGGCCACAGTGTTTTTACACTGTGGAGTTGCTGCTTTGGCGCTTCCAGCCCCTCCGTGATCCTCCGAAAATATTTTCATAGCGCTGTAAGTATTTCCTAAACAATCTTTTGAGATTTAAATATATTTTTGCTCTAATTATTTGTACTGTGATCGGGTTGGTACCGGACTGAGTCCGAGGAGAATTCGGGGGTGGATGGATTGAGTACGGAGAAGTTGTGTATTGGTTATGTTGGGTTTTGATTGGTTGTTGGTTGTGATTATTGTGAGTTGGTACATTGCATATTGCACGCATGTTCATGTCTGTAAAATGAAAACTGGGTTTTCGTGTAATTGCATTCATGATCATGTAGTTATTTTGAAAACTGGATTTTCATGAGGAAATGGATTTGTGGGTGCGTGTGTATCACGACCCCAAGCCGAGATGGGGCATTATCTCGGTGGAGCTCCTCTGGTCACTCGGGAGCGGAATATACTGAGTGACGTCCCCTGGGTTGTCGCCGGGCGACAACGGGATCGGACGTTGGACGTGCCGACTCCGTGGCCCTTCTGCTGGCGGGGGCTAGAGGATGACCTGGCCACGAACGCACTGGGTGCGGAACTGGGCATCGCTCGTAAATTAGCCAGGACGTGCGGATGGTCCATAGGGGAGACCATGGTGCATATGAATTAATGGATAAATGGAAAATGGCTGTTTTCTGGGAAAATAGCGTGAGTGATTTTGTGTGTCATTTTCTGGGAAAATGACGGGTTAATGTTTTTGGGCCAAAACGTGATTTTTGGCGTGTGTTGCATTTATTTCATATTGCATCATGGGCATGCATAATTAGTTGCTTAAATATGTTTTTATTTTGAGATTGGTTAGGTTATAACTTACCTGTGGTACCATTTAATGGTACTGCAGATTTTGATTATGATGATGCAGGTGCCGAGCCTGAGGATTTGGCTCCGCCGGAGGAGTGATCTGGGATCACTCGAGTTATGTTTCTTTTTCTGCTTTTGTATATTTTATGGGACATTTGGTTTATGTTTTAAACGCTTTGTATTTGGATATCTGTATTAAACTAAAATTCTGGTACTAGTGACTTAATTATTATTATCCGCTGCGTATTTATTTTGTGCACTGTTTATTTGTTGCACACACTTGACACTGGTTCGTTGGGATGTGTGACCGTGTGTCATCATCCTGACGTCACGATTCCCGAGGCTTTTTGTACGTGGGAGTCGGGGCGTCACACTTTTGTTGTCCGATATGAAGCTCTGGGGAATTCTGAATCAGTAGATTATGGATCCACAGGAACCTTGTAATTGCTCGGGTCGTGATTGTTGCCTGGGCTTCTGCTTCCACCCATTTTGTGAAGTAATTGACTGCAACTACAATGAAATTTACTCCTCCTTTGCCCCAGGAAGCGAACCGATGAGGTCGAGCCCCCATTATGCGAAGGGCTAGGGGAAACAATGGAGGTGAGCTCTTCGGGAGGGTAATGGGGAATAGGCGCATGCTCTTGGCACTTAGAGCATTTTTTTTACATTGTCCTCTATGCCTCTAAAGGAGTTAGGCCAATAATATCTTGCGTGTGTGATTCATGTTGCTAGTGCCCTACTGTCAGAGTGGTTTCCGCAGACTCCTTCATGTATTTCAACCAGCACGTACTGGGCTTGCTTGGATGATATGCATCTTAGGAAGGTTTGGTGAAGCCTCTTCTATATAGGGTTCCTTCCACCAATGCGAATTGAGCCACTTTGCTCCAGATCTTTCGTGCCTCCTCCCAGTAGTCCGAAGCCAGTCTCCCATCAAGGAACTTTATGATGTCGATGGCCCATTCCGAGGGCTGTAATATCTAGACTGTGGATACCCCGAGTCTCATGAATACTTTCACTTAGATAACAAGGGATACATAACATAGAAGCTGACCATAGTGGATGTGTGTTATGCAAGTAAATGATTACTCTCTGTCTTGTAGGAACATGCGATTTATCTATAACATATTGTGTATACTGATGCATTTTATATACAATTGGTAGATTGATGTTTGCATGTGTATGGCAGTGGTATTAAATGGATCAAATGGTTACAGTGGTATTAAATGGATCAAATGGTTGCAGTGGTATTTATATGAAATATGTTTGATATAAATACTAAATTGCAAATTATATAGCTTGAGCTTTGTGTGGCCATTCATAAATTTCATAGTTAATATAATTTGGATGTGTATTATATTATTTATTTATTCTGTTTTGTGCTTCTTTTTTTTTTTTTTTTGAAACATCATTTCGAGTGAGTAAAGTTCGTCGCAATTATTAAAAATCATTGGAAAAATACTGAGGCTTTTCCGACAATTTTTTAACTTTTTGCGATGATATATATCGCCGCAATTGACTTTTCTCAAAGATTTAACTTTAAATGGGAAGTCCTTTTCCAACATTTTGTTAAATAATTGCGGCGAAATAAATTTCCGAAAAAAGAAACTATTTGCGGCGATTTTTATAGTTAAATGGTTTGACTTATAACTTAGCAGACAATTGCGACAAACATTCAACGCAGTAAAAAGCATCGAGAAAGATCAAATCCGAAGATTTTAGGGATTTTTTCGGCGATTTTTGGTGCTGAGAAATATTATTTTTCTTGTAGTGACTTGAGAAGGCTAGTGATCTACAGATAATAAGGTAGAGCATTTTTTAGACCATACAGTTGGGTCCACTCCACAAAAATGGAGTAACTGAACGGATAAATTGGACTCTTGAGAAGAGCCCATAATATGCTTTTGGGTTTGCCAGGCTTGTCTACAATTTGGGTGAAGCAGTCAACATAACTTACTATTGGGTAAATCTTTCTCCTTTCACAACTTTGCAGTTGCCATTTCTATAAAAAATGAGAGCATGGTTATAGCAAGAAGGTGGAGTTGTTTGAAGAGCTTTACAATAGAGTGCAAGTGGCACTCTAGATCATTGAAATTAAGCATGATTCTGATTTTGGCATTGGTGCACAGTGAGAGCAATCTACAGTTTCATCTGGTAGATAAAGGAGGCAGTGTGGCCACCTTTGGGATATGCTCATGCAAACTTTGTGGTGTTCTTACTTTGGTAGAAAATATTTGTTATTAGTTTTCGTGTGTATTCAGAAGTCGTTGTAAGCAGCCTGTATAGTGGTGCGTTGTCTTTTGTGTGAAGAGGTTAAATCTTTTCATTAGGACCAAGTTTGTGATTTGGTCAAGTCGTCTATGGAATTAAAGACTTTTGGGTGAAAATTGAGTTCTTAAAGGATAGACGTTGTATTTAGGGTTTTTAATTTCCTTAGAAGATTTGTTGGATGTGGTCGGTTCTTTGGTTGATGGATTTTTTGTTTAGGCTTTACGAAATTCAAGCCAATGTGGAGATTTGTTGAGTTTGGCTTGATTTCCTATTGAAAATACCATTCCAGAGGCTTGGCTCTATTGTGGCTCGACCTTGGCTTGATAGTTGGCGTGAGCGAAGCTTTAGACAGAGAGCTAACTTGACACTTGCTCGATAGTCAGCTTGAGCAGCTAACCAACCCGTAAGTTCGCTCGACAATCGCTCAACAGTCAGCTTGAGCGAGTGTCTGCCCTAGACGTTCACTCGACACCGCTCGACACGTCGCTCGAGCGAATGTTTAGTTTAAGGCTTCTCACTCCGTGGACTATATATACATGATTTTCTTCATGTATTTGACACTCATCAACAATCGTATACTATAGAGAGAGAATTATTAGTTGAAGAATTCTGAGTGTTCATTAGGTGTATTGGGACTTTGAGATTAAGGATTTTGTAATTGACCTCTTATACTCCACCTTTATTGATACTGAATTCGTTGAGCCTGACCCCGCCAGTGGACGTCTGCTTACATTGAGTCGAACCACTTAAATATTGGTGTTCTTTGTGTGATTGTCGTTATTTCTTTTATTTGCTTCCGCTGTTATAGTTCAAATTAACCTTTGATAACGGGTTTATCCCAACACAACTATTGAAAAATTAGTTTTTCTACATAGATTACAAATTAACTCACTATTTTAAAAAAGAATGTATAACGCATGCGCTCACTCTATGATTACAAATATCATTTATATTACTTGTACTATTCATTCTTCGAAGATTATCGAGCGAATTTTCTACGTGGACTTAAGCTAGAGTCAACTTACCAGCAAGTTCTTCGACCCTCTTCTCCTTCTCACCATATTCTGTCATGTGCTTGTATGTGTGTATCTATATATAAATATATATATATGTAGTGATGATCATGGCCTCACAAAACCATACTAGAAGCTCACTCTTAGATGTCTAAGTGATCAACACTCCCTCAAAATCCCCACCCAGTACTACACGTACTTCTCTTTATCTTCTAAGGCTAAGGCCATGTCCAAGCATCTAACCCTCTCCTTCCTCCTGATTCTTTTCTTCTTCTTCTTGATCTTATGCGATCCCTCCTATGGCCGCTTCATCACCCAGTACTGCATGTACTTCTCTTTATCTCCTGATTTACTCTCCAATGGGGTCCAGCACCTCCATGGCCCGCCCTACCTCGCTTTCAACCGATCCTCTTCCTTCTCTGCAGAGTCCACTTGCGAGCAAACCTACAGGTTCTTGTCGTGCACCACCATCGTCCTGGGAAATATCTTCCTCATCGTCGTCTATGGCTACCTCATGTTCCTCTCTGCCACCTATTTGTGCATTGGCAACGAGCGCTTGTTGAAGATTCTTGGCCTTGGTATTGTTGGCGGGTTGTTCCTTCCAATCCTTGGCGCCCTTTCGGATGTTATGCTTATTCTCGGTGCACACGCTACAAGAAAAATGGACTTTTGTGACCAATTTATTGCAACTAAAAGACTATTTGTAATTAATTTTAGTTGCAAATAATTATTTTGCGGGAATTAACTAGTAACAAATAAGCAGTTTTTTTATATGCGCACTTTATTCACTTTTAGATTTTTCTCTATTTATTTTGTGAAAAAGTTGTAATTTGGATCTACTTTTTCCTTATGTTTCTTTGGTGATCTCTTGGTCTGTTGCAAAGCCGAAGAAAATTTTATAACTTGGAAGTTAATGCATGTACGTTAACATGTCGTTTGAGTTTCTTTCTTTCTTTCCTTTGTACTTCTTTTAGATCTTCAAATAAATATAAGATGAGTGATACTAGATACAGTTATAAAATACGTAAGCGTCGTGTAATCTCTTTTATAAATTTAAATTTAATAAAAAATATTAATATTATAATTAAAAATATTTATAAATTGTGAATAGGTTGTAACCTATATTATTCAAGAATAAATACTCGAGTAAGGAAAGGTTTTATTAAGTTCATGAGATAAGATGAGATCGATAAAAGTTTTAGAGTTGAATAAAATATTATTAGAATATTATAATTTTTTAATATTATTTCTGTTTTGAGATTTGATAAAATTGAATTTTTATTATATTTTATATAAAAATTTAAAAATTATAATAATTAAATAAAATGAATTTGAGATGAGTTGGGATACTTTTAAATCTAAACCGGGGCTTTTCACCTGATGGAAACAAGAATTGAGTAATGGGAGACTGGAAGTTACATGCATGGAGATGGTGAGTAAATATGGTGTAGGAAATTCAAACAGTCTGCTTTTTGGTTGCCGACTAATAAACAAGGATAAATAATGCACTATTTTGTTTTATTAGGTTTCATTAAAAAGGCTTCAAACACGCTTTTTTTTTTCCAAATAGTCGAGGTCACAAGTCCATTAGTGACCCCTCCCCATGTTTATTAATAAACCCTCACTTATGGCGGAGGAATACCGTAACAAACCGATCAAATCCACTCAACAAAACTAACAAAGATAACAAAACAGAACCTCAACCCAGAAAAAAACATTAAAACCGACACCTAAGGTATGCTGTACCCATTCTATCTAACCTATACAAACCACGCACCTCACTTGGTAAATCCACAGCCTCTAACACGAGCAACTTCTCTCCCGACGCCCCAATTCTAGCCAATATATCAGCCATTTTATTCCCTTCTCTAAAAATATGAGTAACAGTAAAATCAAAACCAACCAACAAAGTCAACAACTGCTCCCAAAAGTTTCAAAGATACCAAACTGTACAAACTCGACCCCTCAACCAAGATACCACAATTAAAGAGTCATATTCAATATCAATGGAACAAAAGCCCATTTGTTGGCATATTTTAATGCCTTCAATAACCGCCCGAAGCTCCGCTTCATTATTAGTAGTAGAACCAAAGAATTTTGAAAAAGCAAAGACTAACCTCCCTTCTTGATTTCGAAGAGCTCCACCTCCCCCAGCAGGACCCGGATTCCCAAGGGAACTCCCATCTACATTCATCTTTAATCTTCCAATATGTGGCCTTAACCATCTAACAATGTCAATTTTTGGAAGTCTTGGCTGCTGTGGTTGAATTTCCAGACTTGACAAAATTTGTAAATCTTGTGATGACAACTTCTTCACTTTATTTTCAGCTACAATGATCTTCATCCATAGTAACACCGAATACCACACCTGCTGTACTGTTTCATATTTTCCTTCCATGCGTGCAAGACATCTCCTTCTCCACAATCTCCATGTAACTACAACTGGGATTAAACCCAACAATATACCAACATGTGAGTTTCTAGTAGACCTAGCAAACCACAAATGTATTCTATCCCTCCAAGATTGTTGAGCCAAGAAAGGAACTCTTAACTCAGCCGAAACCTTTTTCCAAATTTGCTGAGCAAATTCACCCTTACTAAGCACATGTTCCAGGTCTTCCTCATGTCCCTCCACACAACAATTACATCTTGAAACAATAGAAATTTCCAGCCTACGTATTCTCTCATCCACACTTAAACAACCAAAAGATGCATTCCACATTACAATCGACATTTTTTCCAGGATAAGTCTATGCCAAACCCATTTTGCCCAATCAAATCTTTGCATCTTAATTCTTAGCACCTCCCATGCTGATCTTGTAGAGAACTCCCCCTGCTTGTTAGGTAGCCAAATTAAAACATCTTTTTCATTTCTTAATATACCAACCAGCCTCATAACCTCACTTGCATTTTGCTGCCCCACCAACATCATTAGTCTCTCAGCATCCCATCCATCATTAACAAACAACTCTCTAATTATGATCTTTGGTTCCTCCACCATTTCAGACATATTACATAGTGGCCCTTGATCCAGAAATTTATCAAACCACAAAAAAATATTTCCAGCACGCACCTTCCATTTAGAGTTTTGCAAAATAATAGGAATTCCCTCCACTATTTTCCTCCAAAATCTGGAACCTTTATTTTCATCTAGGGACAAAGAAATATGCCCCTGTTTAATGTATTTGGCCTTAAAAAATTTTGACCAAAGAGTCTCCCTTGTCATCAAGTTCCAGCCAAATTTCAAAAATAATGATCTTTGAACTTCTTCAAGTTTTCTTACTCCAATTCCCCCTTCATCCACTGGTAAACACATTTTATCCCAAGCTCGCCAATGTTTTTTACTTTTACCTCCTTTATCCCCCCAGAAAAATTTTGCAAATAATCCATTCAACTTAGTAAAAATTGCTTTGGGCACCTGCACAACTGAAAGTAAGTGAATAGGTAAGCTTGTAAGAACGTGCCTTAACAAAATCAATCTTCCCCCTTGTGATAAAAGCCTACTCTTCCAACCCGATAATTTCTTTTCTACCTTCACCAATAAAGGCATGAAATGCCTAATTTTTATACCACCCACCACAATTGATACTCCCAAATATGTAAAAGGAAAACTGTCTTCAGAAAAACCAGTTTCTCTCATTATCTCCCTAGCTCGGCTGTTGGTCACATGCTTGGACAGAAAAATAGCAGATTTTTCATAATTTACTCGCTGCCCTAACCATCCTTCATAATCTTTTAGAACACCCATCAAACATCGAACTGATCTCTTGCTACCATTCACAAAAACCACCACATCATCCGCATACAAAAGGTGATTAATTCTTGGGGCATGAACAGGATGGGAATAAGGTTGAATACCCCCTCCCCTAACCTTTTATTAAGTAGCCTTGACAATACCTCTTCCATAAGAATAAAGAGATATGGCGATAACGGATCACCTTGCCGGAGCCCTCTCTTTGACTTAAAAAAGCCTCGAAAACAACCATTCATTATAATCGAAAACCAAACTGTAGATACACAGTTATCAATCAGCTTACGAAAAAATTCTGGGAAACCCATAGCTAGTAACACATGATTTAAGAATCTCCAATTCACCCTATCATATGCCTTACTCATGTCAATTTTCATCATGATATTACCACCCCGGACCTTCCTATGGATTAACCTTGTCATCTCTTGGGTAAGGGAAATATTATCGAAAATATTTCTGCCCTTCACAAATGCTCCCTGTTCAGCTGAGATAATATTTCCAATAATACCAACCATCCGATTAACAAGTATTTTTGAAAACACCTTATAAATGACGTTCCAAAGACTTATAGACCGGAATTTATTAAAGCTTTGTGGATTTTCCACTTTAGGGATAAGAACAATGAATGATGCATTATAAAATCTAGGCAATTCCATACCTTGAAAAAATTCTTTTACAGCAGCCATAATATCCATTTTCACCAAATCCCAGCTCGCCAAATAAAATGAAGACCCAAAACCATCAAGCCCCGGGCTGCTGTCCGCACTAATCAAAGAAATCACTACCTTGACTTCCTCTTCCGTTGGTTCCACAATCAAACCCCTACCTTCTGCTGCTGATAAAACTTGAGGGAACAAATGTTCCAGACTTGGCAAATCCACAACATCTTCCTGCGAAAGGAAATGCTCAAAATACCGAACCCCTTCCTCATGAATCCTTTCTGGAGAGTCCAGAACTCTACCATCAGGAGTTCTCATCTTAGTTACACAAGCCCTTTTCCTTTTATGCACAATAACAGCATTAAAAAACTTTGTATTACGGTCCCCTTCTAATCTCCATTTATTTTTTGCCATCTGCCCAAGCCTAGTATCTTCCCTTAAATTCCAGATCTCAAGTTCCGCCTTAGATACTAAAAATTCCTCTTCGACTTCCATAGAAAAATTTTCTTGAAGCATCACCTCAAGAGTCTCAACCCTTTCCTCTAGGTCCCGAACAATCCCATCTACCCTTCCAAAAACACTTTTGTTCCAGTCCCTCAGTCTATTTCTCAATCGTTTTAATTTTTCAGCTAATATAAGTAAACCACTATTACTCATAGTCGGTTCCTTCCAAGATATATCCACAACATTTAAAAAATCAGCATGTGAAATCCACATATTCTGGAAACGGAAAGGAGATGGCCCATACCTCACGAATTTCGAACCAAGCTTTAGGACAATTGGCGAATGATCAGAGGACTTTCGACTTAATAGTTCAGCCGAAGCATCACCAAACTTAGCCAAAAACAAATTATTCACCAATACACGATCCAGCTTTGCCCAACTTCGCGCCAATCCCGATTGTCCATTGCACCAAGACATTTGTCCTCCATGTAATCTGAAATCAATCAATCCACTCCTATTAATACACCCATTAAATTCCTCCATCGCACCAAGAGGCCTCGGCCTCCCCCCAATGCGTTCATCATCCGCCTTTATAATATTAAAATTACCCAAAACCATCCATGGCACCCCTACAACTGAGATACCACTCAAATCTTCCCATAAATCCCTGCGCTCAGCTTGATTGCATTTAGCATATACAAAAGTACCTAACAAAAGAGCATCATCTTTTGAAAACAAACCAGTAATAGCCTGATTTGAAATACAAGATCCATTTCCACTTCTTCTTTCCAACAAACCCAAATTTTACCACCTACTTTCATGTTAGAACAATAACGTGGAAACCCGATAGCATGAGACCACCGTTTTAAATTCTCCAAACTTTGAAAAGTCTCCTAGATAACCAAAATAGAAATATCAAGTTTTCGAATCAGCACTTTAACCCGTTTTTTTGACGTACCCAACCCTCTAATATTCCAAACAAGAATATTGTCAATCATAAATTTAACTTTTGGGGGAGAGCCTTTGCCCTTCGAGATTTTCGAATCATCAACTCCTTACCCACACCTGTGTCATCTCCCTTCATCATTAAATTGGATCCTGGATCTGAACAATAGTCCTTTTGAACATCGACGTCAATTTCCTTTTCACCATCTGACAATACTTCAAATCTGTTAGATGTGCCCACCTCTAGATCATTATCTGTTTTATCACACTCACCATCAATACAATTAATGTCTCCCTGCTCTCCTTCCTCAAACACAGCACTCGGGTCCTCTCTCACCTCCACCAAAACAAACCCCTCCTTCCTTCCACTCCCACCACCACTCGACACTTCACATAAACTTTGTCTCAATCCACACTTTTCCTGCATGTCAATAACATTTAACCCCACATCCGTAGAACCCTCAATAACACTACTTCCCTTCTCTACGTCACCATTTTTTGTTACAACATTAACCACATCATTTGCTACACACAAACCACCCATCTTAGGTCCCTCTTTTATTTCTCCCTCACCCAATCCCTCCCCTGATTTACTACCATCCTCCCCATCCATCTCCAATGCATGTCCACTAGACCCCTCCCCACATGGCACACTTATATCTCCTGCATTTAGCATCAATTCCACTCCTCCCCCACCCTTATTTTCCTCAACCTTCTTTTTTCCCACCACTTTCCACTCCACCATTTCCCCATCTTTACGAGGTACACGCATCCCCTCCTTACTCACAGTATCTTTTTGCCTTTTCTCCCCATTCCTACACACTACAGCCGTATGTCCCTGTCTAAAACATTTGGTGCAGTAAAACCCCCTTTTTTCATATACTACATTTTGCCAAATTTGACACTTCTGGCCAATCACTAAAGGAGATCCCACAACGGGATCTTCTAGAAGATCAACCTCTACACACAATCGAGCCCCCGTGGCTCTCGTTTGATATAATGTTGCATTATCAGTTCCCAAAAATCGACCAAATCTAGAAGCAATGATATGTAAAACATCTAACCTGTACAAATGTAACGGCAAACCAGGAAGGAAGATCCACTGTGGAGCAATAGACGACTCCTTTTTGAGATTGAATCCCACCGACCAATTGAACAGCCTGAACTAGCACCCAGCAACAGCCTTTCCTTCTCTCGCCCAAGCATGAAGATAGTCTTTCTCATTAGCCAAGTGTAGTAACACATGGAAGTCATCCATGAAACTGATCATCGGCACCTCCATAAACCCCCAGGATTTGATAATGTGCTTCCTCAAAACATCAATCGACGGCCTCACCGAAAGGAATTTGAGAACCAACGCAAATTTCAATTCCTCCGCTACTCTGTCCATCTCAGCATCCGTGAAGACAAACCCCAATCCACCCTCAATTAACTCAGGTTTTCGCATCGGCAAACGAAATTTCGCCACCGGCAGTGGACGTCGCAACGCCTCAATGAACGACCGTGCACCTCCTGCTCCCATCGACTCCGCACCACTCTTTTTCTCCCCAGAAACTCGCCCCGCATCAGAAGCCGGAAGGGATCCCATCCCCAAACACTGCTCCCAGACCCACCAGTAGCAAGCCCACTGGAACCAGAGACCGGCGGAAGGCCGATCCCCAAAGGAGATAATCGAAAATCGCAGAACCCTAGCAGAGAGAATCCTGCCATGTCAGCACTCTAAAAGCTCTCCAGGCACTATACCCAGGCTTCAAACACGCTTAAAATGGAACGTTTTGGATAATTTGATAGAACTGGGTAGTAGTTTGCTACTGAATTTTGGTAGCGTTAAAAAGTCTTGAAGCTTTCGGCCTGATTGTTTTTTATCCTTTATAATTAAAAAAAATGATTATATTAATTTAACCATTAAGGTTGGTTTGGATAGAGATGCTTTCATCTCATTCTATTTTATTTCATCTCATCTTAACATCTAAATACCATAAACACAAACACTTTTCAATTTCAAATCTTGCACTTTTTCATCAATCATTTCCTATTTATTACAAATTTTCCAAACTTTCAAATAAAATACCAAAAGTAATTCAATGTAATTTCCAAATCTCAAAATAAAAATATTATTAAAAAATTATATTCTAACTATATTTTAACTTTATAATATTTTTATTTAACTTTTTCTTTCTCATTTTGCAAAACCTCACGAGACATTTTAAGTACTCAACCATTTCTACTTCATCTCATCTCACTTCAAATATATCACTATTATTCGTAAACTATTTCTATTCATTTCATTTCCATTCACAGGTACTGTGAGTTGACGTTAAACCTTGAACTTCTCCAAAAATTGCTAATTTTAGTTTTGCTTATTTGTCATATATGTTCTCGTTTGGTTCATTGTGCTCAAAAGGTGGTCTCACCAGTTAGGGGATGATTTCCATCTCATCCTATTTCATCTCATCTTTTTCTCAAATATCATTTAAATGCAAACACTTTCAAACTAATCATGTAAACTTTCAAATAAAAAACAAAAAACGATTCAACTAATTAGTGTTCTTATGTTATGGTTTTGTGTAAATATTTTGAATCTGTTTGTTTCTCAATCGAAGATTTTATCTTATACAAAGTTGACTCTATAATCTCTCTCTTTCTTACTGCATTTTATCTGTCAGAGCCATTGAAAATTCCCCACTATTTGATTGATTTTCTAATGCCTCTTATAATCTGTTGCCTTGTATAGTATCTGGTCTTTCAGGAAGCATAGAAACTGCTCAAAGTCAAGCTGTTTCTGTTGGTATGGGCTTGCTAGCTGGTTCAACTGTTACGCTTCTTACAATAATATCGGGAACATGCGTTACTGTTGGCAAGTGCGACCTCGTTGACGATGTTGCACAAGATGCACAAGATACAAAAGGGTTTAACTTAACTGGTATGCATGTCCTTTAATTTGGGTTTTTTTTTATTACATGGGACGCAGCTGATATGCAGTAGACATGCATAAATTATGTCATCCACCGAATCGTATTGCATTGTGAACTTAGGATCAGAGTTATGAATGGATGTTTAAGTCATTATCCTAGACACATGAATCGTTTGCTTATGTTTCCTCTAGAGTGAACTGCATTTTAACTGTAGGATTAAGGGTGTTAATTAGATGGATTCATGACCCAATAAAATCCCCATGGTTGCAGAATCGGGTGTTAATACTGATATCTGGACTAGCTATACAGCAAGGATTATGGTGATTTCTCTCATCCCATTTATAATCGTTCAAATACCACAAGGTCTCATCAATTCAACCTCGGGGAGGCCCTTGGCAGTCTGGATTGCGCTTATTGTCCCTCTCCTACTATTGATTTCCTATTGTCTGTATCAAGTAAATGTGTCTATGCCATAATTATATTTTTTGTGCAGTTTCATTAGCCATCTTTATCTAATTAATTTTCGTTCTCTTGTGGATCATAATATTGAATGGTCCTTTTTGTCTGATGTGGAAACTTCGAAAATTTGTTCTACTAAGGGTTTTAGACAGCGATATTACACCTGTACTCTAGGTGGTCAGAATGAAAGACCTGTGGTCTGGCATGTTGAGGAGCTTGAAGCAAACAGGCCCCATACGGAAATATGTGAAGGCCAAGGCCTCTAGTTTATGTTATGGACCTGATAAGCAACCAAACTGGTCCATGATCAGATTGTTAAAACTGCTGGTTTTAACTAACACATGGTTGAAGTCAAGTTTGGGGATGCCAAGAGTTTTAGTCAGAGGTCTTAGAAGGGAAGTGAAGCTTGACAACGTCAAACTATTGAGCTAAACTAAACTTGTATACTTAATACGCATAACCTGTCAAATGCCTGGTGCAGCTTTATTGACATAATTTTAGATGTTAATGTTAAGAATAAGGGAGAAATCACATGTAAATAATACCATGTATTTAGGTTTGATCATATTCCATATAAAATCTGATTGAGATATTGAGCTCACAGTATGCAAGTTGTGAAATTTCATTTTCTGCCAAGTAATTTTGAAGAAAAGAGTCCCGAAGCACACCTCAAATGAAGTACCCCCGAGGTAGTTCTAAGTACTTTATTATCCACCATCCTTAGTTCCTCTTTAGAGACGTGGGTCAGTGCACATTGGGCCCTAAGGTTTTCTGTTCTTTGCCCTGTTCACCGTTGCCATGGGAATTTGAAGGCGAGGAACATTCCATTAATTACCATATCTCAAATTACTAGCTCCTTTTGCATATATATAGTGAATTGAGAGCATTGGTTGTTGGATGGATAACATGGAAAACCTTTTGCAGGTCCTTCAACCTTGGATCCAGATGAGGAAAATATCTTATGTGAAGCACAAGCGTGTTGTATAAGGACTTCTAAGGCATCTAAGAGACCGGGCAGTGGGGAGGCTGCTAAGGGATAATGGTGAACCTAATGAGGAAGGCATTAATAAGTTAGTTTTTTTTTTTTTAAATCTTGATTTTGTTAAACTATGTAACAGTTTTTTCCCATTACAAAGTTTTTTTGGTATTTGCTAAATTATGTTCAATATCATGACAGGTTGTTTTCTGTAGTAGACAAAAATGGCAATGGAAACATTTCATATAGTGAATTGAGAGCATTGATTGTTTCAATTCAGTTTGAAGAGATTGACCCGAATAAGGATGATGCTGGTAAGGCATTAATGAGAGATTTTGATACATCCCAGGATCATCGCATTGACGAGACAGAGTTTGTCAAGGTCATTTCTAATTGGCTGAAGAGGGCAAGGCCTATACGGACTGCCTCTCAGAATCCTAGTCCTCGGACGCTTAAGTTTTTAGATGACATTGACCAGGTAATTAAGTTGAGCTGTATTGTGTTTGATCTGACTTTCATATCAAACCAGATGCTTGACCTCTTTGGAAATTGATTTATTGTAGGACACATATAGAGAGCATGATTTGTTGGATGTGGCCGATGAAAGCGATGAAAAATCTGAGGATGCTGGGGATTCCAGGTGGACATGTATCAAAGCAGTGCTATTGTTGTTGCTTGGAACTCTCATTGCCATCGCATTTGCTGACCCCTTGGTAGATGCCATTGATAACTTTGCTGATGCCACCAGTATTCCTTCTTTCTTCGTCTCCTTCATCGCCCTGCCTTTAGCTACCAACTCTAGGGAAGCAGTGTCAACAATTACATCTGCTAGCCATGACAAACGTATAACTGCCTCCTTAACATTTTCCGAGGTTCGTTTCTCATCTCTCACTCTTCGTATCAATGTTTAGTGCTTCATGTTCTATAGGGTGGTGTTAGAAAAACTCAATCAGAGTACACAGCGGAAGCGATATTACCTCGTCGGAAATATCTCGGATCTAGTGTAGTTGTTCCACAGATTCTGCAACATCGTTGTTCGCTCACGATCTTTTTATCGATGGTGGAGTGTGCTACGTGGTAATACCAAAGCAACATTCACATGTTCCACAGCCTAGATGCCATGATTAGAGAGAACCATTTGAGAGAGAGATTATTCATGTTGCCAGTCCCCAATACAAATGGGGGAGGAGCTATGTAAATAGCTCCTCTAAGCGTAACCCCCGGCTGGCCCTTAATGGCCAGCCATTAAGTCTCATGAAGTGGTTCTTAAACCACTTCATAACCTTCAAGAGAAGGTGAAGGGGTGCCCACTATAGGTGCCCCTTTCTTACATCTCCCACTCACACATAGTGGGCAAGACCCTAGGTCTGCATCTTTCGGTATGTTCTCAATCTTGTTCATACTGGCAAATAGGCCGTGCAACCATCGAGCACAGCTGTAAAAGAAAAATTGGAGCACTATACCAAATCTCTCGGAGAGAAGACCAGCATAGCAACATCCCTTAAAAAAAATGTCTCGTTATGCCCCGACTCATTTGGTCACATCAGACTAAGCATCCCTAATCCCTCTCGAGTCAGAATGACTCAGAGCAATACTCAATCTCCAAAAAATATGATGTACTCACAGCTATATTGCAACTCCCAAGAAGCAACATAACTTGCCGGCAATGAGTACACATCATTATCGATGTGTTACCAAATAGTCTTCCCTTCGCGCTCATGTCATTTAGTTTCAATCCAGTTGCTTTCCCAGCAATGCCTCTTTAGACCGTATCATTCATGGCCATAGACAACATGCCAAAGTAGCAAACACTAAACATCAACCTCATGACATAGTCGAAGGTCTCCTAAGGGCATAAATAAATTAAGGTCATCAATTATGACCTACAGGACTCACACGGTGAGGAAGTAGGGAATTATTCACTCACCTCTACTGATGGTCGCAAAAGCACATGTAGTATGAAATACATGCTACGGTAAAATTCTCTTTCCCAAAAAAGAGCGTATATCTAATCTCAATTCACCGTACAGATCTTAGTCTAGTCGCTATCTCAGCTCCTAACCCGAGTCCCTCCATTTGCTCGCTATCAAAGCGCCAAAGAGGATCTCGCATCTGGCTAAACCACAGGCTGCATGGATTGTGGGTAACCATGCACGGTCCTTTTAAATATGATGGACCTCATCTTAGCTCCCACTAAGGCAACATATCTTTTGTCTCCTACAACTTATCCCTCATTGGACAAGTACCAAGTGACACACTGTCTCATCTTTGCTCGCTACCCATTTGTAGCGCCAAAGGCGATCGCTCGTGTGAGTGAGCCGATCTAAACCTGTCGATATACCTTTTTTTCACCATAATTATTAAATTTATGATGAATGTGTGTGCTTACAAAAAATACTTCCAATCACGCCACATGATCATAGAACATATCAGTATCATGTGCACAATGAGCAATACCATGAGATAGAGAGATATCACATGGTCAATTATTAAATCACAACACTCAAGTGATGTTTAATGACCATTTCTCCCTATGCGCATTCTAATGTGTAGTAACTTTCCAAAACATGCTCCTACCAAGAGACTCTGCTTTTTCATATAAAAGTCTTTTGCACAACCATGAAGTCAGCGACGACTTATCGCGAATCTCATTTAGGTCAAATTTATAATATAAACCTTAGATTCTAGTCAGCAAGTCTAACTGCGAATTTTCAAGAATCTACAAGGTGACCACAAATGTCCTTTAGCAAACTTAATTTGCGACTTCAAGGTTTCATATAAATCTTTTGTACTCAACAAAAGCATGTAAAATAACCATAATTTATTTTTCATTAAGGATAAAGCGATTAGGGCCTTTGCCCTAACGACAATCGCACCACAAACTCACTTAATCAAGTAAGCTATTTTTTACCCTCTAACAAAATCTTAACCTTTAACTCCCATGAGCAAACCATAATGGAAACACCAAATAGCATAGGCAAAACTAGATTCTTTGGTATTGTTTATCTCATTAATTGTCTGTGAATTTTGAACAAGAGCTCCTAGACACTGTTTTTCTTGTAAATAGTCTCACAAGACATGAAGTCCGAGCTACTTTTCACAAACTCATGCCCATCAACTCGTAGTATGGACACCTCTTATTAGGCGACAATTAATTAACTAAGACAACCAGTTCGCAATATCTCTCAAGATGACACTTTTCTAAGACTGTCAACAACGTTCAAAGAACCTCATTTTATTCAATAGGTCGTTTAAAAAAAGCGACTAGGTACATTTGGTATCTTTGAATAGATGGTTTGTTTAGGCCGCATGTAAACAGCACCAGCAGCATTCATTCGCTTTATGCACCAAAATAGTACTAGCAATAATCATGCGCTCAAAGTACTTCATGCCTAAACATCACAAAAGTTAACCATCTAATTCTCCTATGAGAATCAGCTATTTAACACCTTTAAGAAAAGTTTCAATAAATATGCGATCAACAGCTATCTTAAATGCAACTTAATTAGTGCCAAGAGATGGATCTATACCTCTATCAACTCCACTTTTCCTTTATCAATTAGATCAACAACCCCAGGTTGGATCATATAAGTGAAGTGAATCTAAAATTCTATGTTGGGATTCCTACTATGTGAATTCAATACCTTTAGCGGAGCTATATTACAAATATTCTCTTCTAGTCTCTAAACGACGAGAGAATATTGATATAAAGCTACCACATTTTTTATGAGGATCCTTATATTCTATAACTTTTGGGAGTCACGATCACTAGTGGTACACCTTCACTCAAATGTATACTCACACTAGTTGTTGAATTACTCCCACTATTTTCGGCGATCTTTTATAAAGAAATTTTTGAAAAAAAAAATAAGGTAGTGTGGAAACGTAATGAAATGTTCTTTAAAAAAAAAATAAGTGTTTACAAAAAAAAACCACAATTCCCCACCCTCGCCGAAAATATGAGTAATTTTCTTGACTCAACCAAAAAATGATCAAACTTAAATCCTCTAGAATTCACATTTGCACAAAATAGTCACTCAGCCTTTCTCAAAGGCGAATGAACTCAATCTAAGGACGGAAAATCAGAATTAAGGCCACAACACCATATTACATCAACCTAAGTGTGATATAAAAGCTGTTTTGCGCCATAATTTATTTATAACTCCATTCTCAGCAAGTCATTAAACTGCGAGATAATTATTCTCATCATATAACTCATACGATTTCGATTTTTAAAAAAATATTTTAACTAAAAAAAAGTTGGAATCGTATTTTTATGATGAAACAATTTTTTTTTTTTATTATCCAAGTCCTTAGTGTGCATGTATAGGAACTTTCACATAGAAAATGCTCATATTGTCTTTTCTCTTTGACTCTTCTAAACCAAGGAGAGAGATTTCATCAGCGAGAAAAACTTCAATTTCTCAAGCTTCACACTCATCATCCTATGTCTCCACGACACATTTTAGTATATCATCTCTCCACCCAAGAAATAATATCACTCAGTCAAAGAGTAACCATCAAACTTTTAAACCTCTAGGAATTCTCACTAACACCACTGTTTTCAATAAGTCTTAAATCAAATTATGTATAGATTTCACTTATATCGCATTAAAAGCGCTAATAAAAAACATCATTTTGTGCAACAAATGCAGTATGTGACGTTTTAGCTGCTAACTAGCGATATATCCTTATTTCTCGCATACTCAATATTTTTCATATTCTCCTATCCACTATAGGAGAGAAAAGAAAAAAACTTTACGAGAAATTATCTTAGCCTAAAATCTATCTTGCATCAGTGCAACCACGAGCAAAAATTTTTTAGGTGAGGCTTAGATAAGTCGTACTTAATTATTTAGACTTTTTTGCCACAGTAACCATGCAAACCTCCAAGGTGGTTGGTATTACATTACTCTCAGGGATTGCTCCAAAGTTTATATATCTACAAGAACCTATTTGTTCTCGCTAGAGAGAAATAAAACTTGAGCAAGATTACCAGTGCAAATACCAAATAAAGGTGCACTGATAAAACCTTTAAAAAATGAATGTGCCAATCAAGAATGTCCTCAACAATCTTGCACACTCAAATTTTAATATCCTTACTTGTCAGACATACTAGCAAGTAGAGAGGATATATGTTTTATCTATGAGTTAATCCAAGTTGCTTCAAGATTTTAATGCTCAACCTCAAATATAGGAGCAATTTAATCTTTGCATAAAAAATAACGCGCAACTTTTGATATTATTCACAAGATTCTCAAAGGCAAAATAGTGGTTTAGCTCTTATTTGACAGTTGATCCCATCAACTTTTATAAAAATTGTAGTGCATGCATCCCACACACACTTCCAATTTTATTCTAGACCTTTCAGAGGTTTCATAATAATGATGGTCTAAGACTATCTGACACTGATAATAATTTTTATTTGTTTCCAACTATTGCTCATGGAGGAGATTAATGCGACGATTATATCGCATAAATAATCTCTAGGCTTTTTTCTTGGTTATTTCAAAGTTACTAAACTATGCGCATATAATTGCACACACATCTAAGAAATTTGCCGCGTTAATCTAAATTAGAAGAAAAATAATTAATACACGTCGCAAGATCGAAAATTCGCTAAGCTTCCTAATCATCTCTTGCGCCTCAATGCGTAATTATTAATTTCTAACTTAATTTTCGCGCAAATTTATATTGTATAGGAGATTAATTCCAAATCAATCTCAACCATACTCCCACTAGGATAATAAATCTACCGAGTTAGTTACATGAAAAAAAAAAACAATTTCTTCTCAGATCGAAGAAATTCAATTTGAGCCAATCATTAGCATGGACTAATCAAACTCGGGCTACTTAATCCTCTAGTTTATCACATTCTAAAAAACTGAAGACAATTCTTAAAAAAAAGTCTAACAATATAAGTGATAAAATAAGCTCATACTATTACATGTAATCACAATACATGTACAAAAAATAATCACATCATATTTCATCCAAATAATTATTATTCACCAAAAATAATAATCTAGGCAATTTATAACATAAAATAAAAAAGCCTAAAACAAATGACAAGATTTATCTCATAATCTCATGGCATGCATATATTCAATGATAATAATCATGCAAATAATATTTTAAAAAAAAAATATTCATGTGCCATAACAATATGCTAATTTAAATAAAATTAGCTAACACACCAACAATAAGTTCTAGCTCAATGGTTGAGCTTATAGCCATTGTGTGTGAGGTCTTGGGTTCAAAACACCACTCATGCATTTTGCACAAAAAAAACTTATGCCACTTAACTTTGCACAGCCAATGGGCCGCATCCACATGGGCGCCTAGTTGCTGTGCAAGCCTGAGCCTGCTGGGCTCACAGCCCAAATTCCTGAGTGGCCTCCTTCCTTTTTTTTTTTTTTTTTTTTTTTTTTTTTTTTAAATTATAAANAGCCTACGGCTCAAAAACAAGTTCTCAGCCCAAAAAAAAATATAAACCAAACTGTTTTTTTTTTTTTAATTAAAACAGATGGGTTTAACGGAAAACAAATTTACAGGGCTGGGCCCAAAGCTTAGTTTAAAAAAAACACAATGGCCCAAATCCATTTTCCAGCCACATGTATATATCAACCCAAACAAAATTTAAAGCCCAAAGGCCATTTAATCACAAAAGAAATGAACACTACTGTTCATCTTCATCCTTCAGCCAACGGTTACAGTTCATCCAATAAAAAAAAATTGTAACCGACGCCACAACTTGTAACCGACTATTTCTGCTTCATGTTGGCACGAAGATACTCGTTCGGCCACTGGTTCTCAACGGCCGCAGCACCATGGGCAGAGAAGCACCGTGGGCTACGCTGCACACGTTCGCAGCACGCAGCACTGCGGGAGGCAGAAACTGTCGCACCATCCATGCACAGCTCTTCCCGTAGCAGGGCTTGTCGTGCTTCTTTGCGCGCAGCACCATAGGCGGTGCAACACCCAGCTGGTGCGCCCACGCTGCAGTGCTCGATGCACTTCGTAGCCGTGGCAGAGGCGCCGAGCTGTGGCCCCACGCTGCACTGTGTGCAGCGCTGCACCATCGCAGTGTTTCTGAGGTGCTGCTACTGCACAGTGCCACTGGGCAGCATGCTGTCTTCAGCTGCCTTCCTCCGCCGGACTCAGGTGCGCGCAGCACCGCTTGCGCGCCGCACCTGGTGCTCACAGCACCATGTGCGTGCGGCCGCTGGTTCGCGCGGCCCCTGGTGCTCGCCGCACCTGGTGTGCGCGGCTCCTGGTGCTCGCTGCACCTGGTGTGCGCAGCACCTGGTGCTCGCCCCCACCGGCCTTTAGTGCCCAAGGCACTGCTGCCTGCAGCAGAGTACAGGGTGCAACGCTGTACCTGGGCTGCCTATCCGCGCAGCGATGCAGCACACGTCCGGTGCTCGAAGACATGGGCTGCACTGCACCCATTTGGTGCACACAGTGCCGTGGTCATCGTTGCACCCAGTCGGTGCGCTTAACGCTCTGGTCAGCTAAACATTGGCACGCGCAGCGCCATGATTGGCACAGCATCAATGAGCTACGCACCATATGCGACGCACCCTGATGGTGCTCGCTGTGCCGCTTTTATCGCACAGCACCTGGGGTTATGCACCTCATGTGTATATTGCCATAGCAGCGGCAACGCCTTGGGCACGCAATATCCAGACGGTGATCACAGCGCCGTAGGCTACGCTGTTCATGGTCGGAGCGCGATGCACCCAAGGTTTGCACAATGCGTAGCACCCATGCTTGCGGTGCGCTCTGGTGTCTCTAGCGGCCTATTTCGGAGATACACAGCCACCTCTCAAGCAACCATGTTTACCGAGAGAAAATAAATATTTTCTAATCGTGCAGCAAAAATTCAGTGAATGAAATTATAACATGCACGTCAAGAATAAATCGGGGACAACCTATCGCGCTCTGATACCAATGTTAGAAATATTAGATCAAAATGCACACAGCGGAAACGATATTACCTCGTCGGAAATATCTCGGATCTAGTACAGTTGTTCCACAGATTCTGCAACATCGTTGTTCGCTCACGATCTTTTTATCGATGGTGGAGTGTGCTACGTGGTAATACCAGAGCAACATTCACACGTTCCACAGCCTAGATGCCGTGACTAGAG